>JAADXL010000076.1:0-66724 GCA_023337755.1 Pythium aristosporum | reverse complement strand
TTGTGCAAGTCCAAGTTCCCTGGTGCGGACATGACGGTCGGCGAGGCGTTCGGTGACCCGTGCTGCACGTGGAAGGCTGGTGGCAAGGCCGACTTTGCGGTTGAGCCGTTCACGGTTCCGACGAAGAAGACTGTGTGCGCGGCGTCTGCTCCTGCTGCTTCGTCGGCGGCTCCTGCTCCTGCTCCGGCCCCGGCCCCGGCTGCCGGTGGTGCGTCCCCTGCTCCAGCTCCGGCCCCGGCTCCGGCTCCGGCTCCAGCTCCGGCTCCGGCTGCTCCTGCTGCCCCGGCCGCTGGCAAGCCCGGCGCCGGTAAGCCCTTGCTGCCCGGTGCTGGTAAGCCCGGCGCCGGTAAGCCCTTGCTGCCCGGTGCTGGTAAGCCTGGTGCCGGTAAGCCTGGCAAGCCGAGCAAGTGTGGCGTCAAGGTTGAGGCCAAGAGCCTCGAGGACGACGACGGGGAGGAGGTGATCGACTACGGTGACAACGAGTAAGCATTCTATCGAAGCCTGTAAGTTTTGCTCCATTTATCGTTCGCTCGAGAAGGCGTTATCTACTCTTAATACACCAACCGATACAATTCCCAGCACACACATTTCTCTCTTCATTCCAGTGAATCCTTGTGCTCCCAGTGCAGTGCGGAGGCGTCATCATTGACGTTTTGCTAGTATTCGAGATGGACGATTGTTCCATTTCGTCGTGGACTTGTGTCAATGTAGCCATTTGAGCCGTCCACTCCATGTTCTCGCAAACCACCTGGTGGTCTCTTCTTTGCACCATCCAATCACAGCGGCGAAAGCAGATGGGCGCTGGCTCTCCCAGTTTCTTGAAAGTTCCAGCCAGTTTGTCCGGATGCAGACAGACTCGGAACCGTCCGGAACCAATATGACTGCTCATCAGCAACCACATTTCTTCAGAACTCCCTTGACTCGGGCAACCTCTACTACCGGTATATTACTATAGCTCACCATGAAGACGTCGAAGGCTATGGCGCTCGCGGCCATCGTCGCCGCGGTCGCGTTCGACTCGGCGCTTGGTATGAAAAAGTACCTCGATCAGCTCCCCAATGGCGAGATCTTTGAAATGGAGCTGGGCCACGTCACGACCGACAAGCTCACGGACTTTGGCAAGGCGTTCTCGGCCGCCGGCAGTCAATGGTCGACCAAGTTTTGCCAGTCGACCTACCCGGGCGCGACCATGACGGTCGGCCAGGCCTTCGGCGACCCGTGCTGCACGTGGAAGGTCGGCGAGGATGCCGTCAAGACCGTCAATGCCTGGGCCGGCTCCGAGAAGCCCACGACCCCGACGACTTGCGATTCCGCTTCTACGGCCCCCGCGACGTCCCCAGCACCGGCGGCGGCTCCTGCACCAACTCCTGCAGCAACTCCTTCGGAGTCACCGGCCCCAGTCCCGGCCATAGTTCCGGCCCCGGCTCCAGCACCAGTTCCTGCTGCGGGCAAGCCAAACCTCCGACCTGTCAGCAAGTGCGGCGTCAAGAGCGATGCCGGTGCCATTCCCACACAGCGCGAGCCCAAGAACCTCGACGATGATGAGAGTGAGGAGACTGACAACTAAGCTCGCTGAAGAAAAAACTTGGTCCTGTGGCCACACGCCAGTGCGGCCAGTAAATCCTCTTCTTCGTGTATTCGAGTGTCACGCAAATGCAGTCTAATTGCTTCTAGCATCATGCGTTGTGGTAATCCGGATTCGAGAATGTCTCGGACAAATGCTGCGCCTGCACTTCGACCGTGTCGAGCTGGATATCAAGCAAATGCAACGTCAGTGTGGCCGTACCAGCCCGACGGTGGGGTTTATTCGATTTGAATCCACGGTACTTGAGTGTCTGCGAGCCGCAGAAGGAATCTATCACCCCGTAAATTCCTCTATCCGTTAGTATGCAAACCTAAGAGTGCATACTCGATGAAGTTGCAAATGAGTACGAACCGGATGCGCTCGGGGTCGGTCTCGTGGCGGTGCTGGTCGTACTCGAACCGCAGGCGGCGGCGCACATAGTTCTGACGATCGCGGGACGGCATTTTCGACGCCGCCTGTGAAATCAAGCGCACAGACATGCACATGAGTGAGTATATCGCTGGTACAACGATCGTATGGACACGCACGCGGTAGATGGCGCGATAGAGGCGCAGCGCCTCGCGCCGCAGTTCCGTCATTCTCAAGCGGCTCGAATTTTGTGGTCAAGTTTGTCTGGCACTATAATAGCGTCTATTCCAGTACAGTATTGTTGTGTACCACACTAACTAGGACCGTGTTGCGTATCTTCGTCCCGCCATGTGCTTTGCAAATCTTCAAGTGATTGAGCAGCTCCCACATATCACTCGTTCTTCCTTCATGGTGCTCGCTGTCCTCGCTCGCCGCGCTCGCTGCCTCGCTTCCGCCTCCTCCATCTCTTCTTCCTCCCTCCCACGTTCGCTCTTCTCTCCTTCGCTGCGCGCCATGTCTTCGTCCGCCGCTGCCGGTGACGCCAAGAAGATCTACCTGGTCAAGTACGAATACGTGCACGACATTCTCGAGAAGCGCGGGCCGTTCCGCGCCGAGCACTTGCAGAACGCGCTCGACCTCAAGGCGGAGGGAAAGATTATCATGGGCGGCGCTCTCGTGGACCCCGTGGACGCTGGTGTATTCGTGTTTTCGACCGATGACAAGAGCGAGATCGAGCGCTTTGTGGAGAAAGACCCGTACGTCCAGAACAAGCTCGTCACGAGCTACTCGATCCGCGAGTGGATGGTCGTCGTCTAAGCACCAGAAAAAAGGAGGAAGTCTTGCTTTGATTGAACGAGACTCTAAAACGGCAAAACACGAAAATCCATTCTCATGTCTAAGTGACTTATTGGAGCCCACGCGAAGTCTAATCCATTTGTCACTGGAAGGGCTGGCCCGTGACGAAGCGCCGCATCATATCGAGCGCGGCCTCTGGCTGGTCCGTGGGCACGAGATGGCCGGCATTCGTGACTACGACGAAGCTCATGTTGCCAGCACTCTTGGCGAGTCCGGCGACGCGGCCGTCCACAATCCATGGACGCCGTTGCGCAACGCGGTAGTCGCTCGTGCCTTCCCACGCGAGCCGGTCAATGATGCGGCCAACGCCCAAGTTGTTGCACGATGAGCTGTCCATGTTGCCGGCGTAAAACAGAAACTGGTAATTGTCGAGCAGATCGCGGAACGTATCGATCGGGATATCGAGCATCTCGTCAGCCTGCAGATGCCGCACGAGCGCCGGCGCGGCCTGCGACGTGCCGTAGGATCCGCCGTCGATCGATTGCCACGGCGTACCCACTGGAACATTCAGTGCACGCCGCACGGCGTCGTCGTTGAAGTACTTCGTGAGCGCGACCGTGAGTTCGTCGAACGGATTGCCCGTCTTGCGGATGTCGTACACGAACGGATTGCCAGCGTTAAGGTTGATCTGTGCAAAGGAGAACGAGATATATCAGTTTTTCGTGTTGGCACATGTGAGACAAAACCAAGAGCGCGTGGAGCTACGGTCTTGAAACACAATACCTGGTCGATGACGGTCTGGCACACTTGGAAGGCGTCGACGTGGCGTCCTTGGCGGTGGAACTCTTCGCAGACACTGATGTCGGCATTGGCCTGTTCGTACTGCTGCGAATCGATGAGACCGAGGGCGATTGCGAAATCCGGGACCGATCGCGTCTGCAATACGGGCCACATGAGGCCGTTGCCCACAGCAACTCCTTTGAGGTTGAGCCGGATCTCACCGGGGTAGCGGTCGGTCGCAAACTGTGCGTTTCGCGTGTGAATATAGTGAGCGATCGACGGCACGTACTTTCCAGCGTACGATTCGCCGCACACATAAATTGGGTTCTGTGCGTACTCGGGGTGGCGCTTGTAAAACCCTTGGAGACCTCTGTAGAGCTGAGCGGCCATGTCGTCTTGCGAGTTGACGTACCCATTATCATCACGAACGTTGCTGTAGCCAGTGCCCACGGGTTGGTCCCAAAAGATCATGTGGCCCAACTGCGTCCACGAGTGTGGGTGTGGGATGAGCTTGCCGTCACCCTGGATACGGTACGGACCGTTCTCTGTGAACAGACCCGTCATCGACGATGCGCCAGGTCCGCCATTGAGCCAGAGCAGCAGCGGCGTCGTGGCGTCCACGGCGGAGTCGGGCAAGCGCGTCTCGAAGAACCAGTAGAACAGGCTGCCGACAGCTTCGTCATTCACGCGCACGAGACCAGCGTACGAGGTCTCCAGCGGCGCGCCAAAGCCAGGAATGAACTTCACGCGGTCATCCACCTCATCTTCTTGTGCCGTCCTCTGCAACCCCGTGATCTCTTCTCGTAGGTGTGATGGCGTGAGAAGCGAAGAGATGCCGAGAAACGCCATCACGCCGCAAGTGAAAATAGCGACGCCCAGCGCCAATGCGACACGCGCGCGCTGGGAGAGCGTACGGCGCTGGCGCGGCATACGGCGTGGCGCAGCCGACGAAGCGCTGAGGTTGGTCATCTCGACGTCGAGTGCGACGGCGCGCCGCAGGGGCGTGCGCTCGTCCATGAGTAAGATCTTCTGGTTGTTGTGCGAGCAGCTACGGTGTTCGCACGACCTTAACCCCTCGATAGGATGCTGAGGGATGTTGTGGGAAGTGATGATGGAGAAGAGCGAATCGCTGACGGAGACTGAAGAAGAAGCTGAGGGCCGAGGGAAGGAAGACGGCAGTCAAAGGCATGGCCAGAGGAGCCCTTCGATTTTTGCTGCTTGGAAGGGATCTTTTTCCTTTGGATGGCGTCAGTACAGAACAGCCTAGCAGCATCAGATGACGCACACCTCGTCATCTGATTCAGGATGAGTCCAAATGAGTACAGCGTGTGTCGTCCAAAGTACGAATGAGATTAGGAAATCGTAAAACAGCATTTTGAGGGTGATTTGGGAGGGATTGGATTTAGCGTGTGGCGGAGTCGACCATGGCGGCGAGTTGTTGCGCGCGGTCCCTGGCGACGACCATGCTCGCATGGAGCGTTTCGGAGGCGAGCACGTCACCACCAGCCTTGTGGACGCCTGCGAGCTGAGGTAGATATTAGTGTTGGTGTGTGGCGTAAAAGGGGATCGCACGGTCTCACCTGAAGCTCCGTGTTGTACGTGATGCTGAAGATGCTGCTGGACAGCGTCTCTTCTTCGCTCGTTGGGTCGACAACGACTTGGCCATTCAGGACAGCGAATGTTGTGCCGTATACGGCGTGCTGCAGCTTCAACGGCGTCGCCTCTCCATCTACATCCAGCACGCTAAATGAGATCCCGGCGGTATGTAAAACATCTAGAGCAGCTATGAACACGTACCTGGCTGGATTGTGACGATGTGGTCGGCCTCATTCACATTGACGGCAGGTAGTTTGAGTGTCTTGAGGGCAGCCATGACGGCGATGAGCGAAGCGTCGTGGACGTTCCCGTCGTGGTCGAGGCAGTAGACGTCGACCATCAACTGCCACGCCGACTTACCACGCTCGATCGTCAGGTCCGACATCTCCACCACGCGTGCACTTTGGACAGCCAAAACATGGTAAATTAGAGCTAACGTTCGAACAGGGGCAGACCCTTCCATACAGTATTGTGTACGCACCCAGTCACGATCCGCATGAGTTGGCTGCCGAGGCTCTGAGCCTCTTCGGACGGGCGGCCCAGGTTGAACCGATTGGAGCAGAGCGGCGTCAGGTGCACTTGCACAGCGATCTCTCCCTGGTCGGGGGTGGTTACTGCAGGTGTTCCGACGGCGAGCTTGACGGCTGCGATCACGGACGTGTTCCCGACACGCACGAGGCTCGAGCTCGCGGCCGTGTGGACCACATTTGTCTGGATGTGGACGGCCCGCGCCGCGTCAAACTTGCGCGCATCCGGACGCACATTGCTGGTGATACATGACTTGAGGTACTCGTGTGGGAAAAGCTTCCTGTAGACGTCGGCGTTGAACGACAGCGTTGTGGTCGCGTTGCTACTCATGGTCACGTCGCTTTGGGGGGCAACCAGTGGATGGATGCATGGGTTCCGAAATGGACCACACCAACGCAACACCATATTTGTCAAAATGATGTGCACCACATTTTACGAGATCCTCCATGATTTACGGAAAAATGATTTCATAAATATCAGAAATCCTCGCCGTTTCCTTTGAACCGAAAAGTTGGCGCCACCCTAATCCCCATCGCTCCTGTTGCCTCTCCCTTTTTCCCGCCCTCGGGAACAGCGCCATCCCAGAAGCCACGCGGGGAATTGATCTGAACTGCTCAAGAACCGTTCTAACCCGAAGAATGTTCCGCAGCATATCACAGGACGCCAACGCCACCATGGCAGGCGATGAGAATGGCATTGCGAATATCCCGCTGGGCCGCCGGCGCACACGCTCGCAGTCGCAACGCTTCGAGCACGAGCGCCGAGAGCTCAAGAAGCGTACGCGTGAGGCCGTCGAAGCCATGGGCTCCAAACGGCAGGTTATTCCCTCCACTCGTCACGCCGTGGGAAGCACTCCGCCGCCACGCACGCCGCCGCGCAGCAAGAAGGCTTCTCCCATTTCTATCGGCGCGTCGTTTGGCAAGGACCTCCCAGTCGAGCACACGCCGCCGCGAGGACGAGGTGCGGCAGAGCGCCGCGCCACTGCCGCTGCCATGCAGCAGGCACCCGATAAGCAAGCGCCCGCGCAGCCAGAGACGGAGAAGAGTGGTGCGAGTACGATAAACATGGCGTCGACAGGGCGGGTGCGAGCCCGCGCGTCGCAGCTGCCGGCACGGGGTATCGCACAGAGCAGCTCGTCGGGCGGCCGCAAGCGCATGATTTCGTTTTCCCCAGAGCGCGCCGATCGACCCATCAACGAAGAGGCCGAGCGCCAGAAGCGCCAGCGGAACCTCAAGGCGAACGAGAAGCTACAACTGAGACTGGACGGCGGCCCCTTGCGGACGCCCGAGAAGCCAACGTTGGCCATGAAGTCCTCGCATGCGACGCCAACGTTGGCGGCCAAATCCCCACAGATGGCACGCACCCCTTCGCCATCCCAACAACAGAAGCGCTCCGCGCCAACGTTGGCCAAGTCCCCACATGCGACACCAACGTCGGTCAAGCCCCAACTGGCGACGCCAACACAGCAACAACAGAGCCTCTCGACGCGACACAAGTCCACGTTGGCCAAATCACCACAGATGACGCCAACGTTGGCCAAATCCCCACACGTGACACCAACACACCAACAACAGAAACGCTCGGTGGCGTCCCCCACGACTGGGTCAGCTTCCCAACAAAACCAAGTTGCAGTCGCGCCGTCGCCAACACCAACGTTGGGAAACTCCCAACACTTTCAGCGACCATGCAGCGAGACACCCGATTCGGGGGACAGCATCCGCACGTTGGTGCTTCCCAGCGGCGATGAAGAAGATGAGATCGAAGAAGAAGCCCGCGCGCCCTCACGCCTCTCTTCCTCCGCCAACGCCAACACTGTGAGCTGCAAGAAGGAGCTGGATTTCACGATGGCCGAGACCACCAACGACGTCGAAATGAAGGAGACCAACGAGGAAGAGACCAAGGATCTCCAGCAAGACGAAGAGCTTCAGCTCTCCAGCCAGGAGTTACAGGATGGTGAAGCCGACCAGGGACTCTCCCAACCAGGACAGGAAGATGGCGATGGCGAGGCCTCCGTGGAAGTAACCAACAGTGCAGAACACAGCACCAGCATCGGCTTTGGCTCGGCGAGCGAGGCGTTCACGAGCACGTCGACGATTGAAGATGTGGGGCTTTTCAACTGCGAGATCGACGTCGAGTATACGGGTGGTATCTACGGCGAAGGCACGGATGGCAAGGTCTCAGCGGCGACGGTGCGTGGCCAAAAAGTTGCTCTTAAGCGTGCCAAGCCCCACGACGGCTTCCCCGAGGAAGGGGCCAAGCGCCGCAGCGCCGTCGAGCTCCACTACCTCAGGCGTGTGCGCCACGTGCCCGGGTTCTTGCAGTGTCTCGGCCTATGTGATGGTATCGACCACACGTGCATCGCTCTTGAAGTCATGGACTGCAAACTCAGTGACTACCTGAGACGGTACGGCCGTCAGAAGAAGAGCTCCTCGTCCTCCAGTAAGCGACGCTGCTTTACGCTGTCGCAGGACGCGACGAAGGCTATGCTCCGCCAGATCTGCCAGCCCATGCGCGAGCTCCACGACACGGTGAACGTCGCGCACGGCGATCTCGCGTGCCGCAACATTTTGCTGCGGCTCCCGCCTAACGGCTACGAGCAGAAATGGGAGCCGGTCGTCAAGCTCTCTGACTTTGGCCGCATAAAGACACCGGCCAGTGAGCCGCCCATTTTTGACGATGGGTTCAGCTTTTTCAAGAATTGTGACGTCGGCGCGTTCGCGAGAGAGATTTTGTATCGGCTTTTGGTTGGAGAGATCGTGCCGGCCAGTTGCACCGAGACGCGCACGCTCCACAAGCACTTGCAGGATGTTGTAGTGGAACGCATCCCCGAGCGCGCCAAGGAGAAGCTCGGTCCGTTCTATCGCTTGTTTATGCGGTGTGCTGGATGGGGCGTGCGCCCGACGTTTCGAGAGATGGTCGAGCATTTGGACGATCTCGAGTACTTTGAGACATCGGACAATGGGTACTTTCCGCTCAAACCGACTGCATCTCTACCTACCTCACAGGACACGGCGTCGTTCCTGTCGCCCGTGGGCGAGGACCGAGTCCGCACCAAGGCAACGGCATCAGCCGTCCCGTCGAGCGGCTCGAAGAACAAGTACGAGACCCCAACGACCGCCAACCCACGTGGCCTGCCAACCACGGCACCTGGTAATTCGACCACTACTGGCGTCTCTCGGCTGATGCAGCCCAACAAGACCTTCAGTGAGGGGCCGAGCAATGCGCTCAAGCCGATCAACTGGCTCAAGGCCCGGTCCGTGCACCCGGGTGGAGGCCAGCCCGGGCCGCTGCTCGTCTCCAAGAGACCTGGGAATACGGTAGCGGCTGCGCTGGCAACGCCCTCGAAGCAACCAGTGGACTCTACACCCAACGGGCGGCCAACGAAGGTGGCCAAGAAGACGCCACCGTCGGCGGGCGCGTCGCGAAGGTCGCTGCAGATCATCAACCAGTTTCAGCACCGCTTGCTGCATGAGAAAGAAAAGAAAAAATGCTAGGTGGGTAAATAACGGTAATATAATCATAGATTCACTTGACGCTCCGAGTCGACAGTGAACGCAATGCTGAGACTTGAAAGTTTTGGGATACTTTACATATCTTCGCGGCGAAGAGACGCGGTGTATCTGTCCATGCGACTCTTCATGCTGACGAGCTCACTTGTTCAGCACTCTTACAAAGGAAGAAAGATCTCACCTTCAAATAACGATAGAGATATGGATGCAGCGATCAAGCCAGACGTGGGCAAGTGCGAGCTGCTCTCGGGCAAAGAGACCTACGCGATTCAACTCCTGCTGGGCGTGATAGCGTTTGGGACACTATGGTACAAGCGACAGGTTGAGCGCCCGCGGCGACCGCTTCAGATCTGGTCCATGGACGTGAGCAAGCAGGCCATCGGGGTACGTTGATATGGTGATGGCTGGTTACCACTTCTGTGTTGTTATTCACTCAGTATTCTGTGTACTAGGCGGCCGTGAGCCATTTCATCAACATCAGCATCGCGCTTCAATTGCCGTCCGTGGCCGACGAGTGCGTTTGGTACTTTCTCAACTTTATCGGCGACTGCACACTCGGAATGGTCGTGAGTTTGGCGTTTCTGCGCCTTCAGCAGGAGCTATCGTTTGCCATGAACTGGACCAACATCATGGAAAGCGGCGAATACGGCAACCCACCGTCGTACCATACGTGGCTGCTTCAACTGCTCGCGTGGCTCGTGATCATTGTCTCGTCCAAAGCGATTGTGCTTTGCGTCTTGGTCGCCTCCTCAACGCCGCTAGGCACATTCGGGTCGCTGCTCTTTCTGCCCATTCGCGCGTACCCTTTCGCCGAGCTCTTTCTCGTCATGGTCGTGTGTCCGACTTTCCTCAACGTCGTGCAGTTCTGGATCCAGGACAGTTTCCTCAAGCGCGACGTGAGCATTCTGCCGGCCCAGTACGCGCGCTTCCGCCACGCTTTTGACGAGTCACTGCAAACAAAGCTGCTCCATGACATGTGACGAACTACTGCTTCGATGTGAACTGCTGCTAGAATGAAGGCGGAGGAAGACATGGCATCACGTCTTAGGTGGCCGTGAGATTCATCGAACAAACGATTGAAACAGTACCATTCATGTTTACACTACTCAGTAAGAAATACTAACGGACGAGCTGTACGCACAAACTGCCCGCACCTTTCGCGATGCTAGCTTAGTTGAAACGGAACGACCGCTGCTTCTGCTGCGGGCTGCCCGGGAGGTCCTTCTCCTCCTTCTTTTCCTTGTCGTCCTTCTTTTCTTCCTTCTTTTCTTCCTTCTTGTCTTCCTTCTTTTCTTCCTTCTTTCCCTTATCGTCCTTCTTGACACCACACTTGTCCGATGGCTTACCCGCAGGCGACGGTGCCGCGGACGGAGCAGCAGCAGGCTTGCTGGACGCAGGGGCTGGTGACGAAGGAGCGGAGGATGGTGCGCCGGCCGGAGCACCCGATGAAGGAGCAGGGGATGCACTGCCGGCAGCGGGGGCCGGAGCCGCGGACGACGCAGCAGGCGCCGATGCCGCGCACACAGTCTTCTTCGTCGGCACCGTGAATGGCTCGACAGTGAAATCCGGCTTGCCACCGGCCTTCCACGTGCAGCACGGGTCACCGAAGGCCTCGCCGACCGTCATGTCCGCACCAGGGAACTTGGACTTGCACAACTTCTCCGTGTACGTGTTGCTCTCACCCGAGAAGAGCTTGCCAAAGTCGTTGAGCTTCTCAGTCTCACCGACGTGGCCGAGCGCCTGCGTGAAGGCAATGTCGCCGTTGGGGAACTTCTTGAGGTAGGTACGCATGGCCGAAGTCGAGTCGAGCGAGAGCATGGCCACAAGGGCGGTAGCAGCGAACACGGTGCAGGTCTTCATGATAGGGGAGGTTGTTGGGGAGGATGGTCGTTTGAGGATGGGAATGCAAATTGCAAAGTGAGCTGCTCGATCGGGTCCGATGGGCTGAGTTGAGCTCAACGGTGCCATCAACAGCGTTGAGTCAAGCCTCGACCGTTGACGTTCAAGGGTTAATGGCATCGTATTACTTGAGCCCGACCATTCTGGGTCAAAAAATGTGATTTTGCGTCGCAATGGTGTCGTAAAACTCGTAACGTATTGATTATTTAGGTGAGGCCAACACAAAAAGCGACAGAAGAGGTGCTGCAATACCTTCTGGTCATGTCGTAGTTTTCTTAGTTGACTTTCGTATCCACGACAGCGGCTTTTGAGGCAGCCATCCGGATCTGCTGAGTAGTATCTATGGCCCGATGGTCTGGCACAACGTGGCCCCCCGTGCAATCCGCCCAGCCAGACGGCCCCGCTAAACTAGCATAAAAACCATCTGGCCCGGCCTACGCAAAATATGTCGTCATATTTCCACAAAATGTGACAAGATGTTAACCGCCGGAATTCAGCGACATACAAATAATAAGTCATAATATTTAAGGCATCTGGTGGCATCGAACTGCCTGTCCGCAGCGAAGTGAGACGGAGGATGGAGGTGCGTTGCCTGAGATTATCAGAAAGAAGAACACGGCGGAGCGGCTGTATGGGTCTCATCGGCTACTATACAGAGCCTGAGTGGCGCCCAACTGAATGCCTTCACCAATTGGATTTCGTCAAGTTTGCGAGTCCAGTACGAAAATGTGAATTCGCTTCGCCTCTCAGAGAAACAGTGCTTCAGTGTGCAAAACACTATCGCAGTATAGTGGATGTGAGATATCCTTGTTGATGGTGGGAGGGTGCAGTATGCATATTTGATGCGCACATGTCAAAAGATAGATCTGACATCAACAGAAATTGCTGGGAGGTTTCCAATACAATAGGTTCAGCTGAATATAATAATATATGTACAACTGAACGCTTCAAATTGCGATCTCAGACGAACCGGCTCGTTGAGTGCGCGCTACGCAGAACAGTCCGAGAAAGTCTCATATTCCCAATCTTGACCCCGTGGTTTTGAAGATTGTTGAAGATCGGACGTGGCGTCCCGGATCGAATCGCACGCAATAGCGTGAAGGTCCGGATGTAAAAGATGCAAGAGACGTACTAAGTCAGTGTCGTATTCTGCAACTATCAATACTGTACTATTACACGTATACCACCCCCACCACATCCACTGAGTCCGCGGAGGAGTTCTCAGAGCCCAAATATCCTGGTGTGGGTATCACCGCCGGTGGGGTCTTTGACGATACTTGCTGCATATGGAAGGCCGGCTAGTGAGGCCTAGTTTACCGTCGCGACATTGGCAGTGCCGAACAAAACACAAACCGAGTGCGTGGCGAACGCGGGGTGCTCCTCCTTCGTCCGTTGTGGTATCCTCTGCTCCTTCCTCCTCGGCATGACCACCTTCGCTCCTTGGTCGTTGGCTCATCCCCTGTCCTCAACATCCTCGCAACTAATAGTAGCGCGCTGAGCCATGCGACGAGCCCTTGAACGTCCTATCGACAGTTGATATGAAGTCTATTGGCCACGACTACAGAAGACTGGTGTTGTTGTCCGAGACATGGGCCATCAATGGAAAGAAAGCTTCACTTGGTGGCAGGTCCTATTAACAAGCAGTGTGTTACGAAGAGTAAGAAGAAAGATGTCAAGAGCCCATGCGAGCAGCGACGACGATGTCGTAGTTCCAGTCGTCTTCGTGTTCTGTAACCTTCTGATGTGCTCTGTGGGAAGAGTGACGACAATCTCCGTTGGAGGGATGGTACGGTTGGTGGTGTTGTCTTACTTTAAGTGATCTCAACGGACGTGATATAGTATGTGCACTCAAAACTTGGCAAATTGCGCAGCACTTTTGGATACATAGATGTACCCATATGACGCGAGATATATGCAGGAGTGCTTTCGGGGTGTACATTCATCGAAACACTTTGATTGATGGGGAGCAACGTGGATAGACGTTCATCATATCACTTTGATTGATGGACATATAATATGCAGACGCTACAAAATAGAGCAAAACCCGACCGCCTTCCTTCTGGACACTTGCACACGGCGGCGCGGAACGGTTTACTACGGGGAGAGAGAGGCTGATTTCCGCCTCATTTGTCGTCACTGTCCTTGTCCAGGCTATTGACCTAGTTCTTCTTCTCCTTCTTACCCTTCTTGGTGTGGCACTTCTTCTTGTGGTGCTTCTTCGGCTTCATCGACGGGGTTCCATTCGCCGGTGTCGGACTCGAGTTCGAGCCGGAAGCTGGAGCCGGCGCTGGCGCAGGCGTCGACGCACTCGAGCTCGAGCCGCCCGATGGTGCGGCAGCGCTAGGTGCAGGCGTTGCCGTTACAGTCGCGACACACTCCGTCTTTTTGGTCGGCGTCGTGAACGGCTCAATGTTGAAGTCGGGCTTGCCGCCGGCCTTCCACGAGCAGCACGGGTCGCCAAAGGCCTGGCCGACCGTCATGGACGTCCCTGGGAAAGTGGACTTGCACAGTTTCTGTGTGTACTCGTTGCCTTCTGCCGAGAACATGTTGCCAAAGTCGTTGAGATCGTCCGTGGTGCCAACGTGGCCAAGCGCCTTGGTGAAGGCCATGTCGCCGTTCGGGAACTTCTTCAGAAAGCTCTGCATCGCCGAGGCGGCGTCGAGCGAGAGCAGAGCCACGAGGGCCGAGGCAGCGAAAACAGTCGAGGTCTTCATGTTTAGTGCAGCCAAAGAGATGGTCGGTTGGTGTAGTCGAGGGTAAATTGTAGAGTGGGCTTTGTGAGCTCCGGAAAACACCCTCGCTCGATCAGTGTGACTGATGGATGCAGTCCCCCTTCTCAGCGTGGCTCATGTCGCCGTTCGCCACCGACAGTTGGAAAAGGATGAGAAGGGCACTTATTGATAATAGTGCCGGTGCGGTACTGACACTGATGTGCCCCCTCTCATCTTATTCCGGCGGTCACTTGATGGCAGCCACGCTGAGACAGCTGAGCCGGGCCACAAGCAACTTCAGTGTAGAAGCTCAGTATCGAATTTAACAGGGTTTTATTTTGGAAAGTTTTTTGTGTGGTAGTTTGATTTTACTATCATCTATTTTGACAGGTATTCGTTCATATGAATGTGTACGGTGGGGTCGAGGATCACAGCCACGTGCACCATGTGGGACCAGAGAAGCGGCGCCAGTTCTGCTCTGCTGGCATGGCCAGCAGAGACGACGTCGGAGGGCGCTGATCATATCCATACTATCGATACTTTCGGTCAAGACGGAGAATGCGCGACTGGATAGCAATTTCCAGTTTATGGCTGGTCTTTCAGCAGCCATGGCGGTCTCAGGGACGCACCGTCCATAGCCTCCATGGTTTCCCGTCCTTTGAGGAGTTGGGGGCCGGGTGACAATCAGTCCGAGTTCAGCTCGCCCTCGCCAAGCCTGGCGTACCAACAGGGTTATCCTGGTATGTATTATAGTCTCCTGGTTCAGCGGCCACACAAAGACATCAGCCCAACTGGGCCGCATCAATCGTAAGTCGGCACGGCTTACACTTCGATGTAGGGTCCGAAGTTGGGCGGAAGCGGGGCGGCCATCGTCAGCACGGACCCCACAGCCACCACATCGTCCATCATCCGGTCCGCCGCCATGTCGTCATGCCCACTACTGCCAGCAACCAGGCCTAGTGCCTGCCAGCGTGCAACAAGCGCCTCCGCAAACTGTACGTAGAGACCAGAAATTAGGCGACCAGCTTAGCGTCGGACAGTAGGTCATTGTAGCGGATGCATCACCTACGCGCGTTGCAATAAGATAGCAGACCCGGCAGTCTACGCAGTGATGAACCAAGTCCAGTACCCGACTATTTACCTCGACTCTGGCTTCGCCCACTAGCAGACCCATCACTTTGGTCATGCGTCGGTTGATTAGCGTCGGTGAAGTTGGCCAAGCCTCGCGTGGCCTTGACGTGGATTTCGTGGATATGTAGTTGTAGTTGCGTGCGTTGAGGCTGAACATGTTGAAATACTTCTCCTTGAAGGGCCATCAAATTGACACCTTCTCCTGGAGATGGAATGCAAGGCAGCCGACACTGTGATGATGATGAAGTGAGAACCATTGAACGCTCTTTTAGAATTCTACTCAGCCGACACTGTTGTATGTTGTGTTGTTACACTGTCCACCCATAAGAGGTTGAGACTGCGACAGTGAGCAGAGAGATGTTTCACATTTATTGAGGCGCAACAATTAGAAAATACAGCACCGACGCCTTGCGTCAGGTGGATATGCAGTTGAACAATATCGGAGAGGTGCACAGCGAGTGAGTGACATTCGTCTCTCCCTCCACCTCAGTTGGCACCACTGCTCGAGTCGTCGTCCGAGCTCGAGGTCTTCGACGTGTCCCGCTTCACGCCGCACTTGTGACCACGATGACGACGCATCTTCGGTGAAGGTGACGACGACGGAGTCGGTGACGCGCCAGAACTCGACCCGGACGCTGGCGACGGTGCAGGCGTCGACGCTCCAGAACTCGAGCCGGACGCTGGTGATGGAGTCAATGACGAGCCTGAGCTCGAGCCGGACGCAGGCGATGGAGTCAATGACGAGCCGGAACTCGAACCGGCCGAAGGAGTGGCCGAGCTTGGCGCAGGCGTCGTAGCAGCCGAGCTGGACCCAGCCGACGAAGCCGCAGGCGCAGACGCCGCGCAAGTGGTCGCCTTGGTCGGCACTGTAAATGGCTCGACTGTAAAGTCGGGTTTGCCGCCCGCTGTCCACGTGCAGCACGGGTCGCCAAATGCCTGGCCAACAGTCATGGACGTGCCCGGGAACGTGGACTTGCACAGCTTCGCCGTGTACGCGTTGCCTTCCGCCGAGAACATCTTGCCAAAGTCGTTGAGTGATTCGGTCTCTCCGACGTGGCCCAGTGCTTGCGTAAATGCGAGGTCGCCGTTGGGGAACTTTTGGAGGAAGCTCTTCATAGCCGAGGTCGCGTCAAGCGAGAGCATGGCGACAACAACCGTCGCCGTGAAAGCAGTGGAGGTCTTCATGGTGAGTGTGGAGGGAAGCTGGTGGTCTTGATCAGGAAGTGCAAATTGCGGAATGAGGTGTGTGGGCCCACACAACAGGGATGAGAAACGGGCGTCCTTGCGATATGCGTCGTGTCCACCTAAGCGTCTACTCGGACTGAGTCGTGTCCACCAGAGACCGTCGGAAAGAAGTACAGGGGCACTGCACGACACTCGGACAATCGACTATTTCTTCTTCTGTCCAACGGCAACGCCAGGATCTGGGGGTCCGTGGTGCCAGACGGCAGCAGCATGATGTGATCTGCGACGTGAGTGAGATGGTCACGATGTGCAGCAACCCCGGCCATCAATACTCTCCTATAAGAATCGTTTTTGAAAGGGTTCATGTCATCACATACATAAGCAGTGTTTAGCTAAAGTATCAGTAAGTTTGTTTGTAAAGGGTATGAATATATAAAGACATCTCAATGGGGAGGGAGCAGTGGTTCCAGGATCACTGCCATCGAGTACCATGTGTGTCCAAAGAAAGGAGGCCATTAGTGGATGGAGCTGATATTTAGATCAGGAGGGATCCTGTCGTGCAGCGTATCGGTATATAGCGTTAATGGTTCCTCAAGTGGACTTGGTCTTTCGGAAGCACGGGAACGGTTGCAGCCCTTCCATGTCGTCCATGGCCTGGAGGGCCTTGATGAACGCGGGGTTGGCCGACAACCAATCCGTGTTCAGCACGCCTTCGGTAAAATGGCCCGGCTTATCGACGGGGTTGTACCCGTACCCACTCTCCGGGTTCAGCGACCACACAAAGCCACCGGCCTAACCAGGCTTCTTGATGATCTCGATCGGAAAGTCCGTACACCGCTTCGTCGTCTTCATCGGGTGCTTGTCCTCGGCGTAGAGACCACCAAACTCACCAAGCAGTAGCGCTGGTCCCGTTTCTGATGCCAAGAACCCGAACATGTCGTCCATGGTCGCCTTGATGCGGCCGCGCAGCTTGTCGTCGCTGAGTTCCACGTAGCCGTTGATAGCGTTCCCTTCACCAACCTTACCACCACCGAAGAGGTAGTACTGGGGGAACACGGCCGGTGTGTAGTAGTGCGGTGCCCACACGACTTTGTTAGGCGCACTGAACTCGAGTCCCTTCGTCTTGGCGCCATGAAGGCCACCGCCGTACCAGTCATAGTATCCGAACTCCTGGCCGTCGATTGTGATCGAGTGCTGAGCGTTGACGCCCTCGACGAATCCCATCCAGTTCGGGCATCCCTTCAGCATGCGGTCGGCGATACGCTTGGCTCCAGCGCGGAAGTCCTTGGGTCCACCATCCCCCCACGTGCCCTTGGCTGGTTCATTCTTCAAGTCGAGGCCCATGACGTTCCAGTACTCATTGGTGCAGAGCTCTTTGGTTAAGACGTCAATTGCCTGAAGGAACTTCTCCTCTGGGAAGGCGTCATTGAACCACAGATCGCCAATGTCGTCGTTCGTCAGCGTGTGCATACTCAGCAGCACACCGATATGGCGGAACTGTAATGTCTTGAGAATTCCCTTGAGCAGCGACAGGTAGGTGCGCACGTCGAGTGCGCGGTTTTCGCTGCGGTTGATGATATATGTGTTGGGCTCGCGATTGCTGAGGATCGACGCGGCCATGAGAGGAAGGCGCACGGCGTTGAACTTGTTCTTTGACAGGAACGACGTGATCTGGTACGCAGTCGTGCCGTTCTGGGTGTTTTCCCACAGCCCAAATGGAGCAGCCTGGCCACTGGCATTCCAAAATATTACTATCACATCGCCCAGCCCATTTCAAAGTAATAGAATCCACGTACGTCTCCATGCCGAACCAGTTGATGCCCTTGATCTTCATTGGAACTTCCGTGCCGTTCTTGGACACTGCGACGATGTGGCCGTTCTTGCTCTGGTAATCCGGCAGCTCGCATTCGCTCTTGGGGTACTTCTTCGGGTTGCCGATCACGCCGTCATCGTCGGCATCGTCGGTCCCCACGCCGAGCTTCGTGCCGCCGCCGGTGATGGTCGTGGAATTGAATAGTGCCTTCTCGTACGCACTCGAACGGTTCTCGCTCGAGTTGTGGGCCTTCATGCCGTAATACGTCGCCAGGAAGCCGCAACCGCCCAGCAGGAACATGATGACCATCAGCCCTGGCCAGGTCTATCAGCCAGCAATGAAAAGGATACGTCAGCCCAGATCAAATTTCCTCCCTACAACCGTTCTCTTTTGTCTGGAGGCTGAGAACGTACCCGGATGCGGCCCTTGTAGTCGCGCGCACGCTCGATTTTGGCATTCGTCGTGGGCGGTACAGCTTCGATGTGGCGGTCCTGTAGAGAGCCACGCACGAATACGTCGATTCCGGACGCGCTGCCACGCCCTCCATGGGAATCGGGCGTACGCGGAAGCATGTTGGAGTTGCGGTACGTTGGTCCATGGTCGCCGTCGGCGAAGTCCGAGTAGGCACTGCCCGTGGGCGTCGGCTCGCCGGCGTCACTGTGGTGTGCCATTGAAAGCTGTTGGTTGGCGTGGTGTGGGCCAAGTTGGAATATGAGGATGTGGTATCCGCTCTCATGACGTGAACCACATCCAAGCCTGGGAGTATGGATGCGGTGTATCTGGATTCCAGACACGCAGCGCCAATGTCACAACTGACTGCCACGGTGAGTTGGGTACGTCCGGTAGAGAGCGAACACTATTGTAGGTGACTTACCTGAAGTGACAGCCGCTTGGATTCACCTGACTCAGCTCCCATACTGGGCGAGAGCACTGGTAGCCTTGGATAAATCCGGGTGAACCCACGCATTGATCATTGTGTCGGTTGCCAAATATTCATCCTCTGGGCTGGGAATACCCAATTCGAGGATGAAAATTTGGGACTCCAGCTTGTCACGGAGGGGAATCTCAACGACGAGAAAGTGAGTCATTCTATTGTGATGTAGTGAACGAGCAGAAGAAAAAACTCAGTCGTGTCGTGGGTGGGTCTCACCTGAGCGTGCACCCAGCAATGCTTCACTTTCGAGGTGTGAGACTCAGTCGCAGTGAGTGGGTTGTTGGCATTGACAGTGCACCATGGGCGAACAACGCGTACCGCCTTCGAAGTAGTGCTACATCCACATCGCGTGAAAATTAAGGGGCATTCGATGTCCCTCTGTCAGTAGTTCACTCGACAACCGACGGACAAGTGCGCAACCACCTTCGGCTCGCAACTGCAGTGCATTTGCCTTCATTTCTGCCGGAACCACTCCTGGCGGCGGACCGCAGGGGAGCTGGACTCTGGTTGGAATGCCATAGAAGACTGTACGTAATATTTGGTATATAATGGGTTTCTAAGCAGTGGTGTTCGTAAAGCACGGGAACGGAATCAGCCCTTCCATGTCGTCCATGGCCTGCATGCCCTTGAGGAACACCGGGTTGGCGGACAGCCAGTCCGAGTTCAGCACGCCTTCGACAAAGTTGCCCGGCGTGTCAGCAGGGTTGTACTGGTACGCACTCTCCGGGTTCAGCGACCACACAAAGCCACCGGCCCAACCAGGCTTCTTGATGATCTCGATCGTAAAGTCCGTACACCGCTTCGTCGTCTTCATCGGGTGCTTGTCCTCGGCGTAGAGACCACCAAACTCACCAAGCAGCAGCGCCGGTCCAGTCTCTGTAGCCAAGAACCCGAACATGTCGTCCATGGTCGCCTTGATACGGCCGCGCAGCTTGTCGTCGCTGAGTTCCACGTAGCCGTTGATAGCATTCCCGGCACCGACCTTACCGCCGCCATACAAGTAGTACTGCGGGAACACGGCCGGTGTGTAGTAGTGCGGTGCCCACACAATCTTGTTAGGCACGCTGAACTCGAGTCCCTTCGTCTTGGCGCCGTGGAGACCACCGCCGAACCAATCGTAGTATCCGAACTCCTGGCCGTCGATCGTGATCGTGTGCTGCGCGTTGACGCCTTCGACGAACCCCATCCAGTTCGGGCATCCCTTCAACATGCGGTCGGCAATACGCTTGGCTCCAGCGCGGAAGTCCTTGGCTCCTCCGTCTCCCCACGTGGCATCGTACGGCTCGTTCTTGAGATCAATGCCCATGACGTTCCAGTACTCATTGGTACAGAGCTCTTTGGTCAGGATGTCAATGGCCTCCAAGAATTTGTCCTCCGTGATCTTGGCATTGTACCAGAGCTTGCCGTTGTCTTCGAACGTGAGCGTGTGCATACTCAGCAGCACACCAATGTGGCGGAACTGCAGTGTCTTGAGAATGCCCTTGAGCAGCGACATGTACGTCCGCACGTCGAGCGCGCGGTTCTCGTTGCGGTTAATGATGTAAATGTTGGGCTGACGGTTGGTCAAGATGGACTCGGCCATGAGAGGCAGCCGCACGGCGTTGAACTTGTTCTTGGACAGGAACGACGCGACCTGGTACGCGCTCGTGCCGTTCTCGGTGTTTTCCCACAGCCCAAACGGCGTCGCCTGGCCACTATATCATCAACTCTGTCAGCGTTTGGGAGTTTACCAATCAGTCATCCCATAGTGCCACACGTACGTCTCCATGCCGAACCAGTTGATGCCCTTGATTTTCAGTGGGACCTCGGTGCCGTTCTTGGACACGACCACAATGCGGCCGTTCTTGCTCTGGTAGTCCGGCAGCTCGCATTTGCTCTTGGGGTACTTCTTCGGGTTGCCGATCACGCCGTCGTCCTCGACATCGTCGGTGCCCACGCCGAGGTTCGTGCCGCCGCCGATAATGGTCGTGGAATTGAACAGCGCCTTTTCATATGCCGACGCGCGGGTCGTGCTCGCATCGCGGGCCTTCAAGCCGTAATACGTCGCCAGGAAGCCGCCACCGCCCAGCAGGAACATGATGAACATGAGCCCCGGCCACGTCTGTAAGAAAGGCATAGAAAAGATGAGTCTCTCCCACCGCATTTCCCTTTCCGCGGCATTCTTCTAAGGCGTACCCGGATGCGGCCCTTGTAGTCGCGCGCACGCTCGGGCTTGCCCTGCGCCTTGGGAGCCACGGCTTCGATGTTGCGGTCAAGCAGCGAGCCGCGCACAAAGACATCGCCACCACCCGAGGCGCTCATGCGGCCACCCGAGTCGGAATTTCTGGACTGGCCAAACGACGCGCGCGGCTGCATGTTGGAATTCCGGTACGTGGGTCCGTTGGCGTCTTCGGGGTCCGAGAAGTCGGCGTAGTTGCCTGTGGCTGGGGAGACGAGCACGTCGTTCGGGCCCATGAGCTCCACGTCATCGCTGCGGCGAGCCATGGGATTTGAAGTGGCGGGTATTGGAATGAAGAGATGTGTCCAACGTTGGATGGCTGTTGGAAGTGTTGGAAGTTGGAAGTTGGGAGTTGGAATCCAACTTGGATTGGTCCCTTGGATGCCACTGCCCTCGGGGGATGGGATGGAGAAGGAAAATCTCGAAATGAGAAATAACGAGTGACACGCTGGATCCTGCAAATCCGCATCCACGGTAAAGCGCAGTGAATTGAGCTGATGGCTGAGGGAGAGCTCTCTGGATGTGGGTGGTGGATTTGGTTTCACTGAGAGATACGCAGACGCTCTCTCTCGCCTCATTGGCGACCGTCTGGCGATGTGGCCAGTCGCAACGCGCAACCCAACTTCGGCTGCGGGTGGGTTCGAACCAGCACATCATCCAGCCGGAATGTCCATACAACACTCGTTAAATTATACATACCTTTCATTAGTTATGATATCATGAATAGTTTTTGTCTGCACGATTTTCTATAAAACCTATAACCTGTAACTATTGATAAAAATAGTTGCTGCATAGAGGCACTACAAACTGTGCCGATCAGGCTGAACCCTGAGCTCAAAAATGCTGAGCTGTGGGTGCACGAGTGCGAGAGACAGTGCAGAGGCGAGCATGATATCTATTTTTCACGTAAAGAATTGGCTTCAAGAATCGTGTACTGATTTTTTGTGGGTTTTATTGCCGTCGGCAGGTAATACATTATAATAAGTTACAAAAATGGGTTCACACACTGCATTAAAAACATCATTAAAACTCAGAATGAAGGAAAGGATGCGATATTTTCTGAATCATATATCCTCTGGACGGTTGCCAGCCATTCACTGCCTCCATACCTCGAACTATCCAAACTTATACTCGAGGCATTACGACATAATGATCAGGTTTGGTTCCTTAGCCACATGGGCTGTTACTCTACTCTATATGGGCATGTGTGCGGGAGTATTTGCGGCGTCCGTTCGGAAAACTCATTTCGTGCGGGGATCTGAAAGAGTGAACCCAAAGGGCCAGGACCTTTCGCAAAGGTCGCCAAGTCACTCTGCACAAGCTCAAATGCTTTCCACGAGAAATCCAGTTGAGTTGATTGGTGATGACTCGTCGCTGAACGGTGTGGTGGCGAGTTCTGGTCACTGAGCGTCATCAGTCTTGGCCATGTACTATGAAGTACGTAGCACTGGATTCTGAACTGGAAAATCGAGGGAATTTTCGTGGGCTCATGCGAGCTCCATGAAATGACAGACTGTCGGCACTAACCCTCTTGTCTGTGCTCCTATGCCACGGAAGTTCCAGACTGAATCCCATTTTATCGAGGGGGTCTTTGTTTCCGTCCAGAACACTTTTGGGTGCAGCCGTCTATCCCACTCTTCCTCACAAGCTGAAGAGTGAAGATCACAAAGTCAGCTGTCCTATATCATTGCCCTAATATAGGTCCGTCGACTGTAGCCATCTCTCACATCGTCGGGTCATCCTTGGAATGGTGGGAGCACATTCTTTGGGCCCGTAAACTCACAGGATCCGGGCGTGTAGCTGCGGATGTGAGTCGCAACCTGTGCGATCGTGCAACATGGGCAGAGGCAGGCCGTGATCGCGTCGACGCAAACGTTACCTGGGATTTGGAAGCGCTGGCGGGTGCGACGCCGGGCAAACGCAATGGTCGCAACGAGGACGACCTGCTGCGCCAAGAGAAAAGCGTACCACACTGTCCCCGTCAATGGCTGCGCCGTGCTCGAAGGCGAGGCTGCAGAAGCTGTAGGGGAGGACGTGAAGACGGAGGCATACCTCTTGTAGCGAGACGATCTGCTGCCCATGGGGACGAACCGGACGATGGCGCCAGCCAGTACAAGTAGCGTGAAGCGCACGAGCGCGGTCCAATAGGTCGAGATCCCGAGCCGCGCGTAGATTTGCGCGAGCGAGACACATGGGCAGCACCACACCATGAACAAGTTGGGGATGCAGTGGTGGCAGCAGTCGAAAAGGCCCACGCTCCACGCGCGCATCGTGCAATCGCTAGCAGGATTCGTGCTTGTGGGGGTCCCTTCGTGGGCGGCGGTCATCGGATACACGACGGCTGGGTGAGCACCACCCCATGGCACCGGAATCGAGTAGACAAGGTTGGGTGTTGGGTACTGTGGGTTCGAAGCGGGGTGTTTGCCATCGACTGGGCGTGGTGCCGCTCCGTAAGGATCTGCGTATGGCGGCGGGTTAGAGAACCCAGGGTACGATTGCGAGGAAGGCGGCGCATCCGCACACGCTTGAGGGGCTGGATACGCTGTCATACTTGGATTGTGTGGGGAGTACACTGGCTGACCCGGCGAAGGGCTGGCGAAGAAATGTCCAGGCTGGCCCGGGGACGCAGCTCCTGGTGGCAGGTAGTACCCTTGCGCATAACCGGATGATGGCGCAGGGTACGCTCCGACTTGGCTCCCGTAGTACGGCTGTGACGGCGCAGCTGGATTGGTGTTTTCTTCACCAACTCCATGCCCAGAGATGGGATACACCGTTGACATTGCGACAGGAACACGGAAGTCGTCGGCCTTGGATTCGCTGAGGATTACTCTGCTCTTTGTGTGTGTGTGGGTGGGGGGAAGGCTCCTGCTCTCCATTCCGGCTCGCTTGACTCGCTGATCAGACACAAACATAGCACGAGCTTTGGTCCTGCCCAGACTGTGATGCCGTAAATGAACCGAACCCATACAAGATTTCACACCTTGAAGGAATAAGAATGCGAGTCGGAGGTGTCTTTGGAATGAATAATGTCAGCTTCAACTTGAAGCTCTCCTCATCTCAGGGTGTTCACTGGTACGGTGGAAGCACGTCGGGCGCGCCAAAGCTGCAGTTACCGGGTGTGTAGCTCTTAGTGTGGGTCGACATCTGTGCGATCGCACAGCACGAGCAGCAGCACGAGATGGCGCAGTCGCAGCAGCCGCTGCCTGGGATCCGGAAACGCTGGCGCACGCGCATGCGCGCGTGGTAGACGTGGAGTGCGAACGCGACCTGGATGAGAAGGTACACCACGGAACCCACGTACGACATGATATCCGGGGGACGGTTCTCGTACACGTAATTCCCGTTCTGATCCCATGTGCCGCTGTAGTCGGGCGTGATGTCTTGCTGCGGCAATAGGAACCGCACGACGATCCCAGTGACTACCAAGGTGAAGAGCCTTCCTAGTATAATGTGGTACCGTGCCAGCCCGAGGCGCGTGTACACTTGCGCGAGCGACACGCATGGACAACACCACGACATGCACAGATTCGGCATGCAGTTGTCGCAGCAGTCGCAGAGCCCGGCACTCCAGCGCCCCGTTTCGATACGGTTCGCGTGGTCTTGCTGTGGCTGGTGTCCTTGGCCGGGCTTGGCGAGCGAGTTATCAAGCGCAACAACCTGGGCGATTGGAATCGCCACGGCCGTGCCATTGTCGTACGGCGGTGGGTAACCGCCTGCCATAGCAGGATTATAAGCGGCGGGCATGCCTGTCGCTGGGTCGATCCACGCAGCACCAGGCAGGGGCGCGTAATGCTGCTGCGGTGGTGCGCCGTATCCCGCCAGAGACGCGTACCCTGGAGGCGGGGCACCATAGCTTGGCTGTGGCACGCTTGCTTGCGAAGCTTGGTACCCTGGTGGCGGGTAGTATCCTTGCGGTGGCATCGCGCCTGGGGGTGGTGCCGCGTAGTACCCGCCATTACCGCCGGCAGCCGGCTGGGTGTCGTACATACCGGTAGGTGGTTGTTGGTAGCCATGGCCTGGGTACGCGACGGGAGTCGGGTGGCCGCTGTGCACCGGCGCCGGGTATACGGAACTCATGCGACTCTGGAACACTAGGAAGAAAGATCAATGAGCAATTGGCGAATCCTGCCTACAGCGAGGACGAGATGATAAGAACGATAACACGCTGTGAATAGGTTATGAGGCAGAACTTCCGACGGTGGTGCCTTGCGATCCAGTAACTTCGAGGACGAGCAGGACGCGAGGTGACACAGTGTCATCTGACACTAATACCAACACTACTGGACGGTATGTATACACAGATAGACCACAGATCCCACGCCTTTCATGTTTCCACAAAGGCCGGTAGGACGTTGGGCCGCTGGAACGGACAGGGTCCGCGTGGGCAGCTCTGAAGGTGGACTGCGGCTTGGGCGATCGCACATGGCGTGCAGCACCACGCGATAACACAGTCGCTGCATTCTACAGCCGGGATATTAAAAGTTTCACGGATCGTCCGCCGAATGACCACGACCGAGAGAGCATGGCCTCCCCACAGCGCCATGATGGGAAGCACTAGTCCTGTGAGGTGGCGCTCGCGTGTCTCAGGGTCGTCGCTGTCGCTCGAGGTCGGTAGCGGGATGATGAAGAGCACGGACGCGGCGATCATTGTGAGCCACGCCCACACCAGCACGAGCACCATGCCCCAGTAACGCGGCGTGCCCATGCGGGCGAAGATCTGGGCGATCGCGACGCACGGCAAGAAAAAAGAGAGCCCGCACGTGGCCACGCGGTCGTCGCAGCAGCGAAACAGCCCCGCCTTCCAGTGACCACGTGGTTTCCTGCGCGGTTGTAGCATGGGGAGATCCCAGTTGATCGCTTGGGACTCTGCGGTCACGGCGACCGCGAGTGGCACGTCGTCAAGCCTGTAGACGGCGTAAATGGGCGACGTCCGCAGCGTCGTATCGGAGGACGACAGCGACATACTTGAAATCAAGTCAAGTGGAGTGGAGTGGAGAAGTACCAGAGCTTGGCGGCTGACTGGTCGAGTTGAAAAGTGGCCACTCTCGCAGCGGTCATCGTAGGAGCGTCACGAGTCGACTAGGCCACTAACCGCTCTTTTTTCAGCTGATCGAATTTGCTTACAACAAGGGAACGTGGCGACAACCAGCAACAACCATGTCGTGTGCCATCAGCCACAAGTTGGATCAATCATGCAAGCACGGTACAGTATGAGTCCCCGCCACCAGGCTGGCGGAACTGCTTGGAGCTATTACTGCTGTACACTGTGTTTGGTGGACGATATTGGCTGTATCTGCTGAGACCCAGAGGTTGTGTCTCCCCATCATGATGGAAAGAAGCACTGTGGCATTTGCCACGGCGGAAATTTCCAGTAACTGTGAGTCACAGTCTGTTGGGCAGCAATCGGCGTGTTGCGATGATCTCTTTGTTCAACACGGAGCTCAACAAACGGAGCCGCCAGCTTGTACTGGAGAAAGCTTTTCGAGTTTTTTCTGAAGGCTGCGGAAGCGCTGCTGAGGTAAGAGCCCCACAATTTCGCTGAGTGACGTTGAGGCTAAATACAGTAAATCATACATCAAGGGAATACTTCGTGTTTGTGTTTGCATGGGTCTGGCACCCGACTGCACAACTGAACAAATCAGAGCTACTTTCCTATGACGATCACTCGGTGCACGACCGACGTTCCATCATTGGTTAGTAGACCTGGAATGGCGGCAGGGTGTCGGGCCGTGCAAGCGAGCATGACCCGGGCGTGTAGCTCTTGGCGTGGGTCGCCACTTGCGCCTGCACACACGGCCAACAGAGCAGCGAGAGCACAACGTCCTCGCCACACTCTTCCTCGGGGATCTGGAACGTTTTCCGCACGGTCCTTCGAGCTGTGAGCACGGCAGCAAACTGCCAGAACCACACGATCCCAGCTGCGATCTGCAGCAAGAAGAGGTGCTGCCTGGGCTCGGTGTCCCATTCGCTTGTGGCTGGCACCACGGCGAGCGCGACCGTGATTGCCGCAAAGAACCACGGGAAAACGAACAGGAGTAGCAGACCGCAATAGGATTCGCTGTAGTTGACCCGGATACAGATCTGCGCGAGGGAGACCGGCGGACAGAAGGTCACCATGCAACAGTTGGGCACGATGCTGTCCTTGAAGCAGTCAAAGACGCCAGTACGCCACGCGCCCATGCGGCCCGTGGTCTCGTCAGCGTAGCCCGGCACCTGGCGGTAACTCTCGAGGTCAAAGATCGGCACGGTGACCGCGCTGGGCGGCGCCGCGTACGCATACGCGGCCATCGGCGAGGCGCTCGCAGCAGCCATGGTGCTTGTGTGAGGCGAGTCTCCAAGTGAATCTGGAGCTTCCGGTGGAGGAAGAAGAAAACCTATGTGATGGACTTCGGATAACGCTTTCAAACAATGGGTGCAGTTTTGTTCTGTCACCCTTATCCAAAAGTGACCCGATATTTCCTAACTTAGTTCATATGGGCAACAAGTGGAAAATCGTCTGGTGCTAAGTAATTGATTAGCGAAGGGAGTTGGTGCCTGCCAATGGCCCATCTCCGCTCCAATTTGAAGTCCTCGTGGGGTGAGCGAATGTCCCGTGGCATGGGCGTGACCGCCCCCGCGACCTTACAAACCTCACGGCTCTACTCGGGCGCGACGCACGGACGAGGAGGTCATTCGTGGAAAGGTGCCTGAGGCTCCTTTGCTATCACTGCATACAGTACATCAATCTATCCGTCGTACACGCTATCTCGTACGCGCTTCCTTTCGCCCGTACAGATTCCAAGAAGGTCCTCCGAGGAGAGTACGCGGAATGGGCAATGGTTCTAGGCACTCTAAGCTTTCAGCGCTCCTCACTTCGCAACGAGCGAGCCACTGCCCAAGTTCTTCTCCACAGTACCCTCGACTACTCTACAACCATGAAGTTCTCTGCTACCGTTGTGAGTGCCGCCTGCATCGCAGTTGGTATCGTCCACGCGGCGGGCATCGGATCGACCGCCACCGTGGCGGAGATGCCCACGCCCGACCAAGCGTTCAAGGCTGTCCAGGAGATGGAGCTGCCGCCGAACGTCAAGCTCACAGGATCGACTGAGCCCATCCAGATGACGGTCAGCAAGGAAGGCGACCACGCCATCACCATTGCCAGTGACAAGCACGAGTGGTACAGCGGCTGGGGTGGTCTCGGCTGGGGCGGCTGGGGTGGATGGGGTGGATGGGGCGGCTTTGGCCCCTACCGCTTCGGTTACTCGTGTGGCGGTCTGGGCGGCTGGGCCTACCCGCTCGGCTTCTGGAACACCTTTGGCGCTGGTATCTGGGGCGGCGGCTGCGGCTTGGGGATTCCGTACGGCGGGCTCTTCTACTGCTAAGGGGAATCGAGAAGGGCTGAGCTCCGACGAGTGCACTTTCCTGCGCGGAAAAACAGGGGGCTCTTGTCGCGTTGAGTAGCTCTTTGGCTTCTCTTTGGCGCCTGCATATTCACCAATCCACCATTTTTCTTTTGGCTCTTGCTTTGGGATCTTCATTATTGATCAGAGTGATGGTCAACATCAACCCTCTGTTGTGAGATAGAATATCACACAACGAAGGTATTCGTACTTTGCCCAGCGGTCAAGTTGGGCGGGAAACCGACAGGAGCGAGAAAATGGAGCTTCCTGATTCGCCGGCTCATGCCGCGCGCCCCATGGCGCCTCTATAGACAGACGACTCTACGAGTGGGCACTCCGTAGATCCATGAGCGCGTGAAGCAGATCTATCAAGTGGCGGTTCAACCATGGCTTTACGGTCTCTAGATACCGAGCAATCCCATCGTTCCCATTGCCATCGTCAGCTCCAGGCATGGGCACAGCGTCATGCTGGTCGGCCATCACTATCGCAGCAGCCGCAGCGGCATCCACAAATGTCGCTGATGCATGGTACGCGTCAACGCGCTGCCACGAACTCTCCACGTCTCAGATCTGCCTGAACTATGAGCGCTGCAAGGCCACCCACCGCTGCCCGCGTGGAGATGAAGGTACGGAACAGCGAAACGATCCCGTTGCCTTGCTGCGTCTTCTCACAACCGCCGTTTAAATAAAAGACTACTCCATTCGACAGGCAACCCACGCGAGCTTCACGCGCAAATTCGCCGGTGGGAACCGGTCGCCCATTCCGCTCCAGAACGACTTTGAAGACTGGAAGTCGGGGACCTTTGGGTGGAAGATGTTGCCGTCGTCGTCGTCCTTCACATCGTCGTTTCTCGGCTGGGACACGTTCAACTTTACGGTCATCGGGTCACTCGAGCTGAAGGACGGGTATCTCGTCTTTGATACGGACAAGGCACTGCTGTGGGGCGACGTGACGCTCCAGGGCAAGCTCGTGGAGACGCGAGCCGGCACGAAGGTCGCCGTCTTCAACTTCATGACGGTGTATCTGGGCAAGGACGTGCGCGTGCGGTTTGTGGGCTCAAACGCTGTGAGCATCCTGAGCCGGAGCAGCATGGTCATTGACACGACGCTGGACGCGCGTGCCGGTACGCTCGGCGGATTTGCGGGCGGTGGCTTTGTCGGGTGGGGTACACAAACCAACAATAACCAGAATGGACCAGGCAATGCCAGCGTACGAGTGTACGTCAAGACTCTATCGACGTTTGGAACCCATGTCCCGGAGATCCAAGAGATTGAGACTTCGGCTGCATCGGGGCAGAAACTCCAGGGTTTCTTTGTCGTGAAGTATGGTGACGATGGACGCCAGAGCCACAAGATCCCGTACAATGCGTCGGCGTACAGCATGCAAAAGTATCTGGAGATGGCGTTTCCCGACATTGGCGAGCTGCTGGTCGAGCGGGACGACACGAAAGAACAAGTGCCCGAGATCAGTCGGCTCTGGCGCATTACGTTCCTCACAGCCGTGGGCAATCTCCCGCCACTGCGCGTACAGAGTTTCTTGACAGGGCTCGATTCGCAAGTGGTCGTTCGCACCGTGCAGGATGGAAACGAAATCTCGGGCTCGTTTCGACTGGGCCTGTCGGGCAACTCGACGAGTGCGATCCCTTTCGACATATCAGCCGATGCACTTCGGCTGACACTGCTTTCCAGGTTCCCATCGCTTCTCGAGGCTCGAGTGACTCGCACGGACACCAGGTCTCAGTGTCAACAAGGCTCGACCCTGCCAGATCAGTCCGCGCCGAGGTCCATTCAGACAGCGGCGGCTGATGAGCTGTTTCAGCCGTCGCAGTGGCTGCTGCCGACGCAACGTCTCGTGACGGAAGCACTTGACAGCGTCAAGAGCGTTCCCGACAAGCTGTGCTCCACTGGACGAGGAGCTGCCGGGGGCTTTGTGTGGAAGATTCAGCTGTGGACAACACGAGGCAACCGCGTGGCGACGAGTCCGTCGTCCCCGCAGTTTCTTCAGTCGGATGCGTGCGAACTACTCACGGTCGACGCCTCGGCTCTCAAAGGCACTGGCGCCTCGGTGGAGGTCGTCGACTCGCAGTGCTTTTCGCTCGCGTTTGGCGGTGCCGGGGGGTCCTATGCTAGCAGAGGTGGGGGCGGGTATGCCTCACGGTTCCGGACACTGGACGACTATGCGTCGCCGTATCTATCCGATAGTATACCAGACTTGCTGGGCGGAAGCGGCGGTGCCGGCGGCGGCGAAGAGCCGATCGATGTCTTCCCCATCGTGCAGCCCACGCTCGGTGGTGCCGGTGGTGGGGCGATCCATCTGCGAGCACTCAACGATATCGTCATCGGTCTGAACGGCAAGATCACGGCTAATGGAGGGAATGGTGCCATGGGCTACACTGCCGGTGGTGGTGGCTCGGGCGGCTCCATCTTTATCGAGAGCAGCGCGACGATCTCGCATCACGGAACCATCGAGGCCGCCGGAGGCCACGGTGGGCCCGTGGCAGTCGTCTCACCCACGATTCGATCCATGCCCGGTGGCGGCGGCAGCGGAGGGCGAATCGCCATCTACGCACAGTCGTTCTCCACGTGGAAAGTTGGCGTCGTTCTGGCCAGCGGAGGTGCCTCGCAAGATCCAGCGCGGTCCGGAGGACGTGGCTCCACGCGTATTCAAGTTAGCACACCCCTCGCGTACCGAGTCGACCCGACCATCGGCGCGGCGGGGACCTCCAAGTCGCTTCTCATCGCTGGGACGGAAGACTACGCGAGGGGCAGTCAGGACGGTGTGGTAAGTGAGTCGAGTCACCAGCACCCACGTAATGGCCCCATGTTCATGCTCGCCAAACCGTCCCAGCCCGACCGAATCACGTTCTACGTCATGTATGGTTCCCTGGTCGACGGCTCGTCTACCAGAAATCGAGGATCCGTGTTTGGAATCCACGGGGCTTCCTCGGCACCACCATCCGGCAACAAGAATGAGTTTCTGATTGCGGTTGCCATTGCGGACGGCGCGTTCACGCACGATGCCAACGTCTTTGATCTCCCACGTCGCGTCTTCCAGCGGAAAATCCAAACGCACCGCTGGTACAAGGTCGACATCTTCCTCAACTGGTTCCAACGCACGTACAGCATTGCCCTGAATGACGTACTCAAGGTCCAAAATGCCGGTTTCGCGAGAGGCGTCGATGTCGCGGCGATCAGTTTGAACAATTATCACGCCATGTCGACATGGTGGGATGAGATGTACGTTGGCGACAATTTTCTCCAGGATTTCAAATGCCCCTACCTTCGGCCATCGACGACACCGTCGGATGCAAGCGGTAACGGCAACGGAGTGGTCGTCGTTGGAAAACGCGTGCTTCGGAAGCTGTGGGCCGAGCGAGTGCGAGGTCCCGCCACGACGTACCATCCCATGGTCAAGCACGAGAGCCACCTCTCTCGGCGTGAAGTGTACAAGTATAACAACGGCGGCTTAATGCCTTTCGATGGAGCGCCGCATCGAGAATACTTCAATGACGTCCGGGAACGGGAGACCGAAGCTCCTGATGGAAGTGGCGATGACGCCATTAGTGCGGGTGAAGACATTGTTCCTCTCGCCGAGATGCTGACGCTCCAGGACATGGCCCAAGACGGCACGATCGTCAAGCCGCTCGAAACCAGCATCGACTACGATGTGCTAGCGGCCGAAGAGACGACGGGCAAGATCCAAGCGCACGGACCGACCACGTACTGGTACTCGGAAGTGTATAATCCGTCGGCCGGTGTTGGTGCCGTGGGAGCCTGCTCGACGCTCGACTTTGTAGAGTGGAGGAACGAAGGCATCATGTTCCACTTCATAAACGTCACTGACCCGTTTGGCGACCGCTCCGCGACGGTGGTTCCAGCAGCAAAGCTCCTTGTGGATCGCCCCAAAGTTCTTTTCAACAAGAAGACGCAGCAGTTTGTCATGTGGATGCACGTCGACAACATCACCAACACCATGGGGCTCACGGGCGTTGCGACCAGTACGTTTCCCAACGGGCCCTTCACGTTTGTGCGGAGTTTTTACCCGGACGCGCCACAGGAATCCCCCGGCGGCGTGACCATCAACGAGACTCACGACCAAACGATTGCCGTCATCGAAGCCACGGACCCGTCGCAGGATGACCGTGCGTTTCTCATCCGCACGTTTTTCAAGACTGTGGAGTACTGGCTACCGCGCCCCGTGATGGATCCGCTCTGGCAAAGCGTGCAGACCGGCGACGGCAAAACGGATTTCGGACTGAGTTACCACCGTGCGTTTTACCACGAAGGGTACGACAACCCAAACGATATTTACTTGCAGCGGTGGCGTATGGAGGATTTGCCCTGGCAAGTCAGGTGCTGCGAGCCGACGAATCCAACCAACTGCACGTCGTTTAAGGAGATCCCGACTGATCCGGCCAAGATCTGCCCCGAAGGGATGGCCAAGACTGATATCATTGGTCAATCGCAAATACAAGCGGGAGGCCATGTGAAAACGAGGTACAAAGACCCGCTCGATGACGCCAATAGCTTTTTCAAGCCCACGTCGGTGCCTTCGCATACGAAATGGGGATTCCAAGTGTATAACGTCAAGACGTGGCGAGGCATTACTTTGACGCGCTAAGCACCAACATCACCGAGTTTTTGTTCCACCGCTTTGCCGGCGAGCGCCGCCGGCTCACGATCGCGTCGAATCCACAGATTCCATTCCAGTACCCGAATGAAGAAGAGTCTGTGGACAAGATTAAGACCAGCGACACGGAGGTTATCGATCTGCTGCTTGGTAGTCTCGGCGTTCCCATCAGTGCCGCCTTTGCCGCCACGTACTCGTCATACGATCTCGCGGAAATCGACTTGAATGGCGACGGCAAGATCACAGCCCACGAGATTTCGATGCTCCGGAGCCCCCAGTCCGCCGAAAAGCTTAGTGCCCAGTTGATCACGTCGCTGACAACGGACTTTGAAGAGATGAAGCAAAGTCAAGTAGGTCTTCTCGATCGCAACGCAGACGGCGACATCACGTTCCAGGAGTTCCAGCAGTGGATCGGCATGGATCCCAATCTCATGTTTGACCAGTTTGATCTGGACAAGAGCGGCTACCTGGACGAGAACGAACTGGCACGGCTACTCTGGTACCGTCAACTGCCTCGGCTGGACTCGGCCATGATCTTGCTCGACCCGGCGTTTGATGGACGCGTGTATTATCGTCGGTTCCGCGATCAGTTACTGGGATCCCCCACTTACATGTTCGATGCGTACGACTTTGACAAGTCCGAAACGCTCACGCAGGACGAGGTCGATTTGATAGTAAAAGACCTCGGATTCTTTGCCAAGCGAGACAAGCTCGAAGCTCTTAAGGACCCCACGATAAAAAGCATCAAGAAGAACGACTATATTGCGTGGCTCGCTGCGACCACGAGCCTGGTGGAAAACGCTCGGAACGAACTCAAAGTCGACAATGCCGTCCACGCCACGCGGCCCGATAGCCTCACGGGGCCGCTACACGTCGTCGAGCGACGCCGCGCAAAGTACGTTGCGATCAGTCAGCTCTCAAGCGATTTCCTGACGACGCAAGGGCTTTTGAAGGAAGTCGAAGGCGATTTCGAAGGCCGTGAGGCGTTGATCAACTACTTTGCGTTTGCAGAGGATCTCTTTGGCCTGCGAGACGAAGACATTCAAGTGGCTGTGCCCGAAAGCGAGCGGCCTGGGATCCAACCGTACCGACTCTTTCTCTCGCCAGCCATGCTTGCGGATCGGGCATCATACTGGAATGGACGCCACTGGGAGGGACGTCCGTCCGCGCCTAGTTTGTTTACGTATGGCAATCAATGCCAGTCGTATGCAGGCAGCAATGCCGCCGACAGCGGCTGCCTACCATGTCTCACGCGATCTCCCTTTGTCACACCAACGTACGAGAACTACCAGTCCATGGCGAGATCCGATCTGCATTGTCAGTCGTACAAGGAACTCGATGCGTATATCAAGGAGTTTGACCAGCAAGTCTCGATCCAGCTGCAGTACCAGCAGCAGTCCGTCTTTGGGCCGCAGGGACTGCAGCCGCACATGTCGCCGTGCTTCAACCAGACCCAGTTCTTCCCGTGCGATGTGCACAAGGTGCTCGACGGCAATATCGCCGACAGTCTTCGCAACGTAGCCGCTCGCGCTACGCCGTGGAACTTGGCCTGGGAAAACCACGCCAACAATTTGGGCTCCTCGGAGAAGATCCGTGCCGACGAGAACCAGCCTATTTCCCGAGGCCCATCCTTCATTGAGCGGTTCCCAAACCGCGTCCGCGAACCGCTGAACGGCGACGACGTGGACGTGGATAGAACGCTGCTGCCCGACGAATTTGAAGACATCCTCGGCGGCGGGCGATAAGCAAGCTCGTTCTGCGATCTTGAAAGGGTACAATAGTCAAGACCGAGCTAGACTAATTCACCTAGTCGCCGTTACTAGCTTTACCGGTATCTCCAATTCAACCCACGGTATGGATTGAAAAAACCTACATTTTGAGGTGCATCTGGTCCTAAATAACCTCATATATGAGGTGCAAACATGCATTTTTTCGCGCGCGCATCCTCTGGTGTTTGAAAGTTGCTTTGGCTCGAGAGCGAGCCAGCACATCTTTTCACCCAGCGCGGCAAAAGGGGAAACGAAGCGAGCGGCACCCAAGGGCAACCATGAGCTCGGACTCGGAATCCGACGTGCGTGGGGATATGGGAACACCAGCGAGAGAGGGGAATGGGATGGAGGGACTGACGTAGTGTACTGTGTGCGTTTGCTGCAGGCGTGGGCGCCGGATAGCCCCGTGGCGCCAAAGAAAAAGGCGGCAACGACCAAGGCAACGAAAGCGTCGGTCGGAAAGAAGGCGGCGGCCAAACCAAAGGGAGACGGCGCCGCTAAGAAGAAGGCGCCTGCCGCGAAAAAGAAGGCGACAGCGGCGGCGGCGCCCGCCAAGAAGAAGAAGAAGAGGAAGAAGAGCGCGTACTCGGATGAGGACGAGGAAAGCGAGGATGACGACAACGACGATTTTGGGGCAACGGGCGATTCGGACGTGGAGATGATCGAGACACCAACCAAGGGCGGCAAGAACCCGTCGATCGAGCAGATTTACCAGAAGAAAACGCAGCTCGAGCATATCCTCCTGCGTCCGGACACGTACAGTACGTTGGTTGGGTGTGTTTCTTGCTTTGTGCAACGTTTGGGAGCCTAACAAGTGAATACGTTTATTGTAGTCGGCTCCATTGAGCCAGTGACACAGCCCATGTGGGTCTTCGACGACAAGAGCAAGAAGATGGAATTGCGCAAGATCACTTACGTGAGTGCTACTTGTGATGCTGGCCTTTTGGGAGAGGTGAGCGCTTGGGACTGACGCCCTTTTGCTATGGGATTTTGTAGACTCCGGGATTGTACAAGATTTTCGATGAGATCATCGTCAACGCCTGTGATAACAAGCAACGCGACAAGACCATGGACACGCTGAAAGTCAACTTTGATGTGGAGAAAGGCGAGATCTCGGTCTGGAACAACGGCAAGGGTATTCCCGTGGTCATGCACAAGGAACACAAAGTCTACGTCCCGGAACTCATTTTCGGCCACTTGCTCACGGGCAGTAACTTTGACGACAAGAAGAAGAAGACGGTCGGCGGGCGAAACGGCTATGGCGCAAAGCTCGCAAACATCTTCTCCGAAGAGTTCATCGTGGAGACTGCGGACCAAAGCACGAAGCAGAAGTACAAGCAAGTTTTCTCGCACAACATGGGGACCAAGGGCACACCGACAATCACCCCGTGGTCGAAGAAAGACTACACATGCATCACGTTCAAGCCAGATCTGGCGCGGTTCAAGATGACCCATTTGGACGATGATATTGTGTCGCTGTTCCAGAAGCGCGTATACGACGTGGCGGGTGTTACCGACAAGTCGTTGACAGTGTACCTGAACGACACGCAGGTCCCGATCAAGTCGTTCATTGACTACGTGGAGCTATATAATGTCGCTGGGAGCGCAGAGCCGAAGCCGATAGAGGGAGATGACAGCGATGCGGACAACGACAAACCCAGTGGTGCAAGTGGTGGCGGTGAGAACAAGAATGCGGTCATCTTTGACAAGCCCGATGGGCGTTGGCACGTCGGCGTCCGCCTCAGTGACGACGGTTTCCAGCAGATCAGTTTTGTGAATGGCATCTGCACCACAAAGGGAGGCCAGCACGTGAACTACATCGCCGACCAAATTGTCAACAAACTCGTGGCTGTGCTCAAGAAAAAGAACAAAGGCGAGTCCGTCAAGCCGAACTACATCAAGAACCACATGACTGTGTACGTGAGTGCACTGATCGACAACCCCGCCTTTGACTCTCAGACGAAGGAGACCTTGACGACGCGGCCACCATCGTTCGGATCCACCTACACACTGAGCGACAAGTTCCTCAAGCAAATCGAGAAAAGCGGCATGGTCGAACGGATCGTTTCGTTTGCACAGTACAAGCAAACTGCTGAGCTGAGACGCAAGGCTGGCGGCGTGAAGAAGTCAAAGCTCACAGGCATCTCCAAGCTCGACGATGCGAACCATGCTGGTTCGGCCAAAGGACAGAACTGCACTCTCATCCTGACGGAAGGTGACTCAGCCAAATCCTTGGCCATCAGTGGGCTTGCCGTCGTTGGTCGTGACTACTACGGCGTCTTCCCACTCAAGGGCAAATTACTTAACGTGCGAGAAGCCAGCCATTCTCAAATCATGAAGAACGAAGAGATCCAGAATCTTGTCAAGATTATGGGACTGAAGTATGGTCAGACCTACTCTTCGACGAAGGGCCTGCGATACGGTCATCTGATGATCATGGCCGATCAGGACCACGACGGCAGCCATATCAAGGGGCTAGTGATCAACTTCATCCACCACTTCTGGCCTTCGCTTCTGCAGATTGAGGGCTTCCTACAAGAATTCATCACCCCGATTGTGAAGTGCACCAAGGCGCGAACGACACCGAAGGTGTTTTACACCATGCCAGAGTATGAAGCATGGCGGGAAAGCACGAACAATGGTCGAGGGTGGAGCATCAAGTACTACAAGGGTCTGGGTACGAGCACGGGCCAAGAGGCTAAAGAGTACTTCTCTGACCTACAGACCCATCAAATTGGGTTTGTGTACAACAATGATGCTGACGGCGATTCAATCGACATGGCGTTCTCGAAGAAACGAGTTGAAGAGCGCAAGGACTGGCTTCGCGGATTTGAGCCCGGTACATTTGTCGACTACGACGTGGAAGAGATGGCCTACACAGAGTAAGTTTCTTGCTGCACAATTGCGAACGTGGCTGCGACTAACTTGCTTAACTTCCGGGCAGGTTCGTGAACAAGGAGCTGATTCTGTTCTCGATGGCTGATAACTTGCGCTCGATTCCGAGTGTGGTGGATGGATTCAAGCCTTCCCAGCGAAAGGTTTTGTTCAGTTGCTTCAAGCGCAATCTGAAGGTATGTGGTGGACGATGAATGGCTGCATCAACAACTGGCGCTCATCTTTATCTCATTTCTGATAGACCGAGATCAAAGTCGTCCAACTTGCTGGCTACGTGTCGGAGCATTCCGCCTACCACCATGGCGAAGCCAGCTTGCAAGGCACAATTGTGAACATGGCTCAAGACTTTGTGGGAAGCAACAACATCCACCTTCTCTCGCCAAATGGACAGTTCGGTACGCGCATTCTTGGCGGTAAGGATGCGGCGTCGGCTCGTTACATTTTCACCAATCTCGAGGCATTGGCACGCCGGCTGTTCGACACCCTTGACAACGACAATCTCAAGTACTTGGACGAGGATGGCCAGTCAATCGAACCTGAGTGGTACGTTCCCATCATCCCGATGGTACTCGTGAATGGGAGCGAAGGTATCGGTACCGGTTGGTCCAGTTCGATCCCCAACTACAATCCGCTAGATATCATTCGCAACATTCGCCACAAGCTCAATGATGAGGAACTCGAGCCGCTTTCTCCTTGGTACAGAGGATTTACCGGAACGATTCGTGAGAAAATCACGGGAAGGACTACGGACACGTTTGTCGTTCAAGGCGTGTACGAGGTCCCAGACGAGAGCACGTTTGTCATCACGGAACTGCCGGTCAAGACTTGGACCCACTCGTACAAGCAATTCCTCGAGTCGCTCCTGGAAGCCGGAACGATCAAGGATTTCCGGGAGAACCACACCGATTCAACCGTTCTGTTCACGATCACGTTGGCGCCGGAAACCCTCCGCGACATCCTCAAAGCCCCTGGTGGTGCGATCAAGAAGTTCAAGCTCGAGAACTCGATCTCCACCTCCAACATGCACCTGTTTGATGCAAATGGCCACATCAAGAAGTACGAGACCCCGCAGGATATCCTCGAAGAGTTTTACGACATCCGACTTGAGTACTACGAGAAGCGCAAAATCTCGATGCTCGCCAGATTGGCCGAGCAGATCAAGATTCTATCCAACAAAACTCGTTTCATCTTGGCAGTCGTGAACGGAAAACTGATCATCAACAACAGAAAGAAGGACGATCTGATAAAGCAGCTTGTGAAGGACGGGTATGACCAGATGACGAGTGCCTCCAACAAGAAGAAGAAGGCAGACGCTGATGAAGAATCCGGTGGAGACGGTGAAGAGGAAGACGAGAACTCCCCGGCAGCAGCAACAGCGAGGGGCTACGATTATCTCCTGTCGATGAAGCTGCTCAGCTTGACGAAAGAACGAGTCGAGAAGCTTCAGGCGGAGCTCAATGGTCGAGAGGATGAGTATCGCTCTCTTGATTCCACCCCAGTGAAGGATCTTTGGGTGGCCGATCTCGACCATTTGGAGAAGCTGATCATTGACACCGAGGAGGAACGGAAGACTATTGCAACGTCCGTTCCAGCCAAAAAGAAGGGCGGCGGTCGTCGCAAGGCACCCGCGAAGCGTGCAAAGAAGCGAAAGAGTAGCAGCGATGACGACAGCGACGATGACTACGAGTTCGAGGCCAAACCCAAAGTCAAGCAACGCACAGAGACTAAGGCGGTCGTAAAAGTGAAGAGCTCGGCCCCGTCAAAAGCAGCAGTCAAGAAGGAGTCTACAAGCTCTAACGGTGTTGCTGCGAAGCCCATTTCAGCTTTCTTCGCGAAGAAGGAGGATCCACCTGCTCCCAAGACGGAGAAAAAGGATGACATCGAGGTCATGTCACTCGCTGAGCGACTTGCACGGCGGGTTGAGGTGACGCCAAAGAAAGACAAACCAGCGAAGTCTACTCGTCCGACCAAGCCCATCAGCATGGTGAACCTGGCCAGCTCGGACGATGAGGATGCGAAGGGGCGTGACGAGAACTCTGCAGCATCCGCTGACGATGTGTTTGCGATGAGTTTTGCCAAGAAGCCTGCAGCTAAAAAGGCTGCTCCAGCGAAGAAAGCTGCAACCAAGTCAGGCAGCGAGGTGCCAACGGAATCAAAGAGTAAGTTTCGAGCGCAAGTGTTTTCTAGTGACGGTCGGTAAAACTGACGTTATCTCATGTATGTGCAGCGGCGCTCAAGCGAAAGGAGAAGACGACACAAAAGGCTGAGGCTCCGGCTTCCAAGAAGCAGAAAAAGACAGTCGATGAATCGGAAGAAGAGGAGGAAACCGGCTACCTCCGTCGTGGCGGCCGCGTACGTGCACGCATCACGTACACCGAACTGTCGAGCGACGATGAGGAAGAAGAGAATCAGGAGGAAGATGAAGACGACGACGTCGTCATGGTCGAGAAACCGAAAAAGGCGAAGCCTGCTCCGAAGTCCAAGGCGAAGAAGCGCATCGAGTCGGACGAAGACGACGAAGCGAGCGGCTATTCAGAAATCGAAGACGATGACAGCGAATGAGCTTCCACAACGACGTGCTGAATCGGTGACGCTGCATGCGAGAGACGTTACGAAATGCGTGGTAATGCACATGCACACGGGAAATTTTGAGTTTGAAGTTTTGGACGTTTAATGTCAGGACACACTTCACGGGGGTATCTACAGGTTCTCCGGTTGTTTGCAGCCGTTCAGCACGAGTGGCTTCAGTCGTGACGGATCGACTTCCCGAATCAGCGCCCGCGCCAGCGCCACAAGCGGATCCAAGAGGAGCGCTCCTTCGAATGCTGTCGCGCCGCCGAAAGCAAACGGGATCTCGGTACAGCCCATGATGAGCACTTCAGCTCCAGCGGCGATGAGCTCACGAGCGAAGCCTTGAAAGTTCTCGATGCACCTCGCTTGGATAATCGGTGCGTTGCTCTTGATACCCCAATCGGGGTTGCTGATGGTATCTTGCAGCTCGCGCTGCGTGTCAGCACTGACCTCGACGACGGTGTAGCCGAGCGGCTCCAACAGATCGCGGAAGAGCCGTTGATCGCGGGTGCCGTCAGTGGACATGACACCCACAGTGCGACATGAGGGCGCGATCTCCGCCAAGAACCGCACGGTCTCCTTCAGCAAATGCAGACACTTAACGGTCTCCACCCCCTCGCAGTTACCGGTCTCATCTAGGGCCGCGAGCTTGCGATACTCGTTCCAGATCGGATCGACGTGGAAAGTGATGCATGGAATGCCCGCGACTAGCGGAACGTTCGCGGCCAGCGCCGCAGTCTTCATCATCTCAAATGTGCGCGCCATACCGCACGCCGGGTTCTCGAGCTGAGTTGCGGTGGCGTTCGTGCGCTGCGCGAGAAACTCCATGCGCGGCGTGATGTCGACCGAGCGCGAGATGTGGCAGACGTTCAAGTGGCCCTGGTCAATGCCTTTGCTATCCGTGTGGTTGAGAATGGTCTGGTGGAGCAGGATGCCTGCCGCTGGGCCTACGCCACCGCAGATACCGATCATTATGAGAGGATGTGTGAGCGTCACAGATAAAAAGCGGAAATGACTGAAGGCGGTACCGGCGCCGACGTCACCAGATTCCGGTGACGTGCCCGCATTGTCGATTCGTTCAGAGACCAGCACTCACGTAGGATACGATTGGAAGATATTCGCGATGAGCTCTCCAGTCGACTGGTGGATTGGCTGAAAGCGGCAGCCATCAGTGATGCAAGGCCAATCACGAGCAAGAGTCGGTGTGTGCTGTCTTTTCTTATCTGTCAGATGAGCTCTTCAACATGCGGTTGCACAATGCCCATGATCATCATGGGCATTGTGATCATCCCATCAAGTTGATGGGATGGCTCGCCCTACTGGAGTAACTACGAGCCGTCAAAGCCAGTCACGAGACTAGATAGGTGAGCTATCATAGCGCCGCAGAACAGCGGCGGCTGCGATTCCCGGTACTAGATGTAAATGGGAGAATGCCGTTGAAAGCACTGACAGGGACAGGAATTCAAGACAGCAACTCTACCATATCGTGATTAGCGAGCACATAATCGCTCGAGTTCCGACTGCTCGACGTGAATGCCGGTTGTTTTCCCGCCATATCGCTGGAGCACGTCCTCAACAAACGCCAGCTGCGCGCTTCCGCACGACGTCCGGATATGGGCGCGGCGTCTCTCCACGATCGCGAGTGGTGTCTCCCCAAACGAATCCACGAGTTCCAAACTCGCGCCGGCCTCGAGTAGTAGCTTGGCTGTAAGCGAATACCGTTGGCCATGGCCCAGTTTCGACAGCACCCGGTGGAGCAAGAACGTCATGCCGCTGAAGACCGCCATGTCGACGTCCACGCCATGGGCAAGCAGCAGTGCCACAGCGTCGCTACGGCCGGAAAGACACGCCTCTTTGAATACATTCTGGACAACACTGGCTGTCGCGGCCGGGTGCATGAGGAGCAGTTCCAGTAGCTCCAAATTCTGCTGATCCGTGGCGTACTCCAAGCACCTGGAAATCGACGCGCTCGTCAACGGCAACTCGCACGCCTCCATCAGCAGCCGAGCAACGTCGACACGACCGTGCTGCACCGCGGCTTCAAATGCCTGGACCGCGAGAGTGCTGTGCGCCACACCATTTTCGAGCATCTTGCGCACACACTCGACGGAGCCCGACTGTGCGGCCTGTATAAAGAGCTGTTGCGCTGCGACGCTGCTCTCCTGCGGTCCGCTACCCTCAGCGTTGAAGAGTACGAGGAGTTCCACGTTGTTGGCTTCCACAACAGCGAACTGCGCTAGAGCCTCCGTCGCCCGTGCACCTCTTTCCAGCAGTTCCAACTGCAACTCGCTGTCTCTCCGATGGATCGCGATCGCGAACGCGAGCGTCCCGAACTCGCTCACCAGTGCGCGGTCTTTCAAGTCGCGTTGCGTCGTCCACAAGTGCTGGGCAAAGCGACGGTCTTGCGTGTAGCACGCGATCGCGAGCAAGAAGAAGCTGGTCGGATCCACTAACGAGTCGCTCGCGCTTGCGGTGCCCGTGACGTCCCACATTTCGATCGGCCACGACAGGGGCAGCGGCAGCCAGCGACACTGTGACTCGTCGAGGCGTGCACCGTGGGCCAATAAAATCTCCACGATCTCAGTCGCGCTGTGGTAGGCCGCAAGTGACAGCGCACTCTGGTCGCCGTCGATGGCTCGCGTGTACGCGTTCGCGCCGTGCGCCAGTAGCGACCGCACGAGCGGCGCGTTGCGTTCTTTCACGGCACGTCGTACCACTGAACAAGACCGCACTGTAGACTTCTTATTCCAGCTCCCGGGAGGTATGCTCGTGGCCACGCTGGCGGTGTTGACGCTAGAGGAGGACGCCGCCGTGCACGCACCCACGGCGTGGGCACCAGACAGCAGGAGAAGCTCGCAGACATTGCGGTGGCCGCTTGCAAACGCCGCCGAGAATGCCGTCTCGCCCGTCGCGTCGTCCATGCAATACGCATACAACGCGTCTTGCTGCAGTATGGACCGCACGGTCTCCACGTCGCCTCGCCGAGCCGCGTTGAGTATCTTCTCACACGCGTTCCGCAGCATCGTCTCGTCTTGGTGCCCACGAGATCCAAAGTCGCCAACGCTGGGCCGTGTGACCACATCTTGGTCTCCCACCGCCACTGAGTCTATCCACATGCGCTTGAGCAGGCGCCACATTGCGTCTTTGTGGCCGTGGAAGCCTGCGAGACGCAGCAGCGAGGTGCAGCGACGAGCGCTGTGGTCGTCCAGTGGCGCCGCATCGAGAAGCACGTCCAGCACGTCCGCGTGACCAAGAGACACCGCGATTTCGAGCGCATCGGACCGCGCACGGGACGGAAATCGGTGTTCGTTGTGTGGTTCACGCAGAAGCTGCTCCACGCGGCGCGCGTCGCCATTCTCGACGGCGCGCCGCCATGGCGCGTGATGCATTCTTCTCGACAGGAACAATGATGTTCGTATCATAATCAGAGTTACAAACTTAGGAGGATATACTGATATAACACAGATATATCTCATGCGACGTGTGACGATTCACGGCTCAATTCACGAGAAAGAGGGGAACGATCTCGAGGATGATTGGTGGCATTTGACGCGCCTCGTCCCGCCACAACAGGCATTCTTGAAGAGGTCTTCCAGTTTGGAAGTTTCGCTCTTTGGTCGCCATGGCCTCTGGTTCTCCTCCAGTCATCTATCCGTTTGCCTTCGGCTCGCCGTGGTATGCCGACGAGCTCTTTCTCCGCAAAGAGCTCAACGCGCAAAAGGCGCTGGATCTGATCCTTGATAAGCGCGTGGTGGGATACGTGGAGCTCCTCCCCCTCGCCATACTCGCTCGCCGCACGTGCACTGTGGATGCAGGAGATCGAAGCGTTTCTCGTACGGATCAACCTTCTCCAACTGCGTGAGATCTGGCGGGAGAGTCACTCGATCAATTGGAGTGACTTTGTGCCGCGCCTGTGCGCCGCAGTCGCGCTACCAGAGAGCGAGAATCGCCGCGCGATGGATATATTCTTCAACGAGATGGTGGTACAGATTCAGTCCGCGGGGTACTTTTGCATCTGTGCTCCGGGGTCGAATGGTTCGGACGGACTGTACAGCGAAGGCGAAAGGGACGACGACATGGAGCTGACAGGCAATGAGAAAGAGGATGAGATGGAAATGGAGGATGACTCGGAAGACGAGCGCGTGCTCGATGACGACGACAACGTCGTGCCGTTGGAAGAGGCGTGTCGCCAGGCACGGGAGTGGTTGGGAGTTGGTGGCAGTGACGACGGCGGAGGCGATGCCGACGACGAGATGGAGAGCAACGTGAGTGACACGACCAACGAGAATCCGTTTGGCCAGGTAGCGTGGGTCGCCGCACTCATGGTGCTGCACCAAAGTCTGGTCGAACTGGCGCCGGATCGTGCCACAGCGGCTGCAGTGACGAATCTTCTAACCGATACGCCCACACTCGAGCATGGTGGAACCTTGGCGCTCGCGTTCGATATGATCATTAACGCGCTGCGTGCTGATCCAGCGTGCTCTATCGAGGCCGTGCAAGCGCTCGTGCCTAGCACAATGGATCCTGATGCTGTCTCTACGCTGCACCGCCATTTCCTGGCGATTCAAACTTTGCTCGATGAGGTCAAGGAGAATGTTGCCACGACGCTTGACATGATTGTGTCGCGGTTTCAGCTTGGGGTAATCAGCACCAAAGACGCTTGCATGCCCGGCCCCGTGCAATTGACCTGGATCAAAGACGCGTCAATGTCTCCTGAGCTCAAGGGCAAGTTTGACACAGAGCTCGCGGATCTAGACGATCACTACCGGCCGATGAACCGCACGACGATCCAGCGCGAGATCTTGTGGTCCCAGCGTTGTACTGCTTCGTCGCCGGCCGGACAAAGTATTTGCCGGCAAGCGTGAACTGGACAAGGCAGTACGATCGTCCGTCCAGGCAGATGCGTGTAGCGTTACGTAGCGATCGGGATGGGGGCAGTTGGTATCGATGGCTTCCATGTGAATTCCAAGTTGACAGAACTGCTACGGGCACGATCCTCTCGTGTATTAACAATCTCGATCCCGAGACGTATGCGGGCCTGTACCAGTCGATCGAGCAGCTCTTTTCGCAGTGTGTCCCGCTGTTTGAGAACGTGCTGTCATCTCTGGACAGCGACGCCGATGACCGCTTGCTCACGGCACTTTATGAGCAATGCCAGTATTCACTTCCCCGTGCACCACTGGCTCGTGCCACGCGGACTCTTTGACATGGCACCACCGCTGCAGTCACTAAAGGGGAAGCGCTGCCAGGCCATTGTCCGCATCCGCGAAATCCAGCTCACACCAGAGCGCCCGACGATCGACGAGAACGACTGGACTGATTATGGGACCGAGACCGACCAAATCATTGCGACGGGCATCGTGTGTTACAGCGTCACGAATCTCACGCAGCCACGACTCGCCATTCGAACGGACGTCGAGTTTCCACTCCACACTCCGGACGACAACGTTACGCTCGGTCTTACCTACGGCCTCGCCAATCAAGATCAGGATGAGGAAGAGCTGGGCCACATCACGGCCACGGAGAGTCGCTGTGTTGTCCTGCCCAAACAGTACCGGTACAAACTTGAGCCATTTGGCCTTGAAGATCGAACGAGACCAGGCACACTCGGCATGCTCACATTCTTGCTGGTCGCACCCTCTCCCGTGGAGAAGCCACTCCTTTAAACTGCGCCGGAGTCGCCCGAGCAAGCCCACCGAATACAGAGAGAGAGCGAAAGCAGATTCTTGTGCAGTGGGGGCTTCCTGGTGGAGTGGGAGTGCTTGTCGTGGAGCTTGCCCGTGACGGGAGGAGTGAGGCGCAGCAGCTTCGCCACGTTTGCCGTGGCCGAACGCATGCGTAAAGTGGAGAGCACCGACATTATGATCAAGTCTTCATTTGGATTATGCTTGTAGGGTTAACTTCTGACGCATCGCTTCTTCGAGCTTGCGCTGGCGCTTCTGCTCTCGTCTCTGCTCTCTCGCCGACGCGTAATTTTCATATTTGTTCTTGCCCCATGCGAGCAGCATCGGGATAGTGATGAAGAGAAAGAGCATACCCAGCAACACGACCGCGCCCCACCACGTGTGTTGCTCGAAACACGCGACGACAAACTTCTGCGTTGGCTCGCTGCGGTTGAAGGCATGCGTCGTGTCCATTTTGCACGTGTATCTGGTTGCAATCCAGACCGTGCCGCCGCCGGATGCAAGACGCCGGGACGTGAAGTGGTGGGTGAGTACGTGGGCAGCACTATGGGCAGTGGAGTCGAAAGACGCCGAGACGGTCGAGCAGAGTGCGAGCAGCATGCACGCGAGTGCCGTGGTGGAAGGAGTGCCGTGCTTCATTTTGTCGTGTGTCGGCTTCCGTGGGGCTTGTGATGTGCTGAGGAGAGCGTGCGCAAGAAGCAGCTCGATTTGAAATGGTGGGAAGAGGATCGCTCGGTGCAGTTTCAAACTCGTAGAAAACACCAAGTTGAAGCAGTCTCTCTCTTCTTCAGACTTGCACCAAGGACCTTTAGTTCTGTTCAACGGAACTAGCCACCCAAATATTCCGAGTCTGTTCAGAGTCTGTGTTGTACCCATATCTCCAGTGAGATCAACTCCTGCTGATATCTCAGTGTCAGGTGAGGTTGAACGTAAAAACCCACATTAGCTGGTGAAACATTTGCAGAAAGTGGTCAGAATGTACCTTGTATCACTGAAACTGTGCACTCTGAGCCTGACTTGTACCCACTGTCTCAGCTTCATCCCTTCAACAAGCAGGCCTCCATGCGCGAAATCACTATTGTACTCCCCTCTCTTGCAGGTGATTGTCAATGCCAGAGATGAAGTATAGCCAAGTGATATCAAAGCCCCACGATGAATCGCACTTCCAAACGCACTTGCTACCCAACAAGCCTCACCCCTCTGGCGCAGCGTCCTCTCCCTCCGACGGTAGTCATGACCCGCAGCATCCAACGTACACTCACCCCCTTCGCACACCTCGCAATCACCAATATGATCACGGGCGCCAACGCGACCAAATACACGTGTACGATGGACGTGAAGCACCCGTTCAACGAGAAAGATCCCAGTCAAGAGTTTGTCGTCGAGTGCACGGTGCCGATTCCGTGGGATATATACGCGTGGATCGGCGGCGTGCTCGGAGGACTCGTGCTGGTGTACTTATTGATCGCATGCTGCTTTCGCAGATGATATCACTGTATTGGTAGAAATGCCGCAGCAACTCCAAAGTATCGATAATGAAAAATGCCATCTTCAGACCGTTCCGCGACGCCCTCAACTGGCGGGGGTGTTATGACCACGTTCCCGAACGCGACAACTGGCCGAAGACATTCACACCGCCAAAGGCGCGAGCTGCTGTGGCTTGCAAGTGTCCACGTAAAGCTCTGCCGCCAGTCGATTGCGCGACTCGCACCGAATAAAACTCAGTCTCCATGAGTGATGGTCTCTGATGAGGAGCTCCTTTTGTACCCAACGCTAAAGTGGGGAGCTCCGTTCTTTCGGCTCCACCTCACTCGCAAGCGATCACCTGGTCCCAGCTCTTCGTGCATGTCGTCGCTCTTGTTCCCCCCGACCCATCGCGTGTCGATTCGCTCGCCTTATGACGCGGACGCGCCGCAGCTGCGCGTCGATCTCAATGCGCAACACGCGCTCGGTCGGATTCTCGACCGCCGCGCGTTTGGACAGCATTGGCAAGTGAGCGAGTCCAGTGGCTGAACGATCTGGACGCATTTCTTGTGGAGAAGAACCTGCAGCAGGTCATGTCGGTCTGGCACGAGAGCCTCGCGATCGATTGGGGGTACCTCACGCAAAGCGTACTGGACGCTGCGGCCATGGCCATGCATTCCAACGCCAAGCGCGTCGCGGTCGACAATATCTTTACTGAAATGGTCGATGAGATCCAGTCGTCCGCGTACTTTGGGCTGCAAAGTGACGACAACGACCGCATGGACGAGGACGACGCGAGCGAGACCGGTGCTGATATTCCGAGCCAATACAAACGGGAGAATCCGTTTGGCCAGGTCGCGTGGTTTGTGAGTCTTCTGGTCATGCGCGAGCGGCTACTTGCGCTCGCGCCAGACGAGGCGACGCCTGCTACAGTCGCGCGCTTGCTTGACGCGGGGCCGACATGTGACAATGCCACGACGCTCGCTCGCGCCACGTCGCTCGTGCTCTCAGTGTGCCAGGCTAGGGACGTTACAAGATCGATCACATCGCTGCTACCGGACTGCCTCTCCACTGACACGCTGGCGGTTCTGCACTTTTATTTTTCAGCGATGCGATCCCACGTGGGCGAAACGAAGGACAAGGTCGTGCATGTGCTCGAGCGCATCATGATCCACCATGTCCCCTTGTTGACAACCACCAGTGGAGACGCGTCGATCCCGATGCCAGGACCCCTGCCGCTCTCATGGATGAGTGAGCTTCTTCCTTCGACGTTTGGCTCGGAACTCGCGGAGCTACGGCGAGTGATCTCCTGTGAGCGAGATTCGCTGGACGATCGCGGTCCTGTCGTGCCGCTTGTGGACCCGTCGCTGTATTGTGGCATCGTGGGCCGCACGAAATGCCACGCCACACCCCAATGCGACTACGACACACCCGCGCAACAAATGAGCGCGTTGATGTCATCTCCAGCGAAGTCCGTATTAACGATAAGGCCTCGAGCGTACGGCTTCCGGTGGCTTCCGTGCGAGATCGAGGTCGACGACGAGAGCGGCACGGCCCGCATCCGCTCGTACATCAACAATCTGCACCCCGTGGCGTTTGCGAATCTCTACCACTCGATCGAGCGCATCTTCACGCATTTCGTACCGCTCTTTGAGCGAGTGCTGACGACGCTGGAAAAGCCCAACGCCAGCGACTCTTCTGAGCTCGATGTGGACCTGGGCCTACCTCGGAGGTTTCTCCACGGCCGGCAGTGCCAGGTCGTTGTCCGAATCGCCGAGATCCAGTTGACACCAGACACGCCCGCCACGGCATTTCGTGGAGACGAGTGGCAGTGCGCTGGCAGCGAGGCCGAGCATATCATTGCCACGGGCATGTACTTTTACAGCGTCCAGAATATCACTACCGCACGGCTCGCCTACCAGCGAGTCGTTGCGTACCCGAATCACGTGCCCAACGACGATATCACGCTGGGAGTAGTGTACGGTCTCCAAAACGAGGACTTGCTCGCGCAGCCTCTGGGCCAAGTCACGGCCTTGGAAGGTCGCTGCGTCGTGTTCCCCAACCTGTACGAGTCCAAGCTCAAGCCTTTCCGTCTCCATGACCCGACGCAGCCTGGTTCGTTGGGCATGCTCACGTTCATGCTCGTGGCGCCAATGGCTACGCCGGTCTGTTCGACGGCGTCCGTACCGCCACAGCAATCGCACTGGCTCCAGCAAGAGCGAGACCCACTGCTGCGGCAGCTCAACTTGCCTGAGACGATCGAGACGCTAGTGCGCGCATTTTCACTCGAAGGCATGACTAGGGAAGAGGCCACGCGTCACCGACACCAGCCGGAGCACTACCGGTTGTGGCCGAGAGAAGACTCGGACTATCTCTGGTTCCACAAGGAGAAGAATTATCTAAACCGGTACTACATGTAGAAGGGAGAGAATCGGAGAACGAGGGGTCTACTTTCTTTGATGGAAGGGCTCCCTTCTCTGATTGACCGTCGTGTCCCATGTCGACTCGGAGGCTCTGAAACAAGACCTCGCAGTTGAAGACTTGCTACGAAGACCCGGCTCACCATGGCGTCGTCCTCCCGACCTCCGCCGATCATCTTCGACTTTGCCATTGACTCGCACTGGGTGGCGGCAGAGCCGTTTCTCCGTCGCGAGCTCAACTCGCAGAAAGCGCTTGGTCTTACCTGGACAGACGCGCGTGGTGGCACTCGTGGACTGCTACACACGGCACTGAGCGTGCCCAGTCGATGCTGGAGGTGGACGAGTTTCTCGTGCGCATGAATCTCGTGCAACTGAGCAAAGTCTGGAAGCCGTTCTTCCTTGATTGGGATGACGTGGTTGCGGATCTGCGCGAGGCGACGGTGCTGCCCATGGGCTCCAGCGACAGGCAGGTTGCACTCGATGGGCTCGTGGATGAGCTGGTGGCGAAACTCCAATCCACAGACCCATATGAACACTACTCTGCTGATGGCTCGGAGAACAGTAGTGAAGGCGAATGGGACGACAGCGCGGCGTTGACAGACGACGACGAGGAGATGGAAGGCGAAGAAGACTCCGAGGATGAGCAAATGCTGGACGATGACGACAACGTTGTGTCGTTTGAAGAGGCCTGTCGCCAGCGGCAGCAGTTGGGGCACAGTAACACTTGAGGACCACCGTGTGCGGAGCAACGTGAGCGAGACTAGCAACGACGAGGCGGACCCCGGAAGCAAAACTCCGTTTGGCCAGGTCGCTTGGGTCGCGGGACTGACGCTTGGGTCGCGGGACTGATGGTGCTGCGGCAGCGGCTGCTCACGCTTGCGCCACGGCAAGCTACGTCAACCGCAATCGATCGTCTTCTATATTCGGTGCCGATGCTTGAGACTGCTGAGACCATGACGCGTGCCTTTGAGTTGATCATGGCAGGGCTACGTGCGGTCCCATCGTGTTCGATTGACGCTGTGCAGTCGCTGATCCCTGTCACGCTGGAGCCAGCCACGCTCTGCAAGCTGCAACACCATTTCCAGCAGATTCGCGCGCGTATTGAGGAGGTCAAGCAGCATATTGCCGCAACGTTGGATATTATCATTGACCAGCTCAAGCTGGTGTCGCCCAACGGAGCTGTCTCCACCACCGATGTATGTACGCCCGGTCCCGTGCTGATGACTTGGATGAGGGACGCGTGTATCGCGCCCGCACTCAAAGCCAAGCTGAGTGCCGAGCTCGCTGACCTACGACCACCGCCGAGCCAACAGAGTGACACTGTGCATGATCTCGTAGACCCCTCGCTGTATTGCAGCGTCGTCGGGCGCACAAAGTACGAGGATGTCCTACCCACCGCGGACGGAAAGACGACCAAGTACGCGACGCCGGCCATGCAGATGCGTGCGACGATGGACATGAAGCCCACCTCGGACGTCTACACGAGATCGCGCAAAGATACCAAGTACGGGTGGCTTCCGTGCGAGATCCACGTCCCTGACAGTGAGACTGTCACGACCACAATCCTGACGTATATCAACAATCTCCACCCGGATACGTATGCGAGTCTGTACAAGTCGATCGAGCAGCTCTTTTCGCAGTGCGTACCGGTATTTGAAAACGTGCTGTCGTCTCTTGACCACAAGGCTGATAAGCGCTTGCTCAAGGCCTTGTATCAGTACGGTGGCTTATCTTTACCAAGTGCGCCAAGGCTCGTGCCGCGAGGACTCTTTGACGTGAATCCGCCACTGCAGTCGCTCCGGGGGCAAGCAGTGCCAGGTCATTGTCCGTATCCGTGAGATCCAGCTTACCCCAGAATGCCCAACCTTTGGCGGCGATGACTGGCACGACGAAGGCACCGAAACTGAACAAGTTATCGCGACGGGCGTGGTGTTCTATCGCGTCGAAAATCTCACGGAATCACGCTTCACCTGTCGCACATTTGTGAAATGTCCGCGTGACGGGACCCACGATAAATTCACGATCGGACTTGAGTACGGTCTCTATAACGATGAGCTGGTCGCGCAGGAGTTGGGACAGATCACGGCTGTCGAAGATCGCTGCATCGTGGTCCCTAATCTGTACCAGTACAAACTCGAACCGTTTGGCCTCAAGGACCCGATGAGACCGGGCACGCTGGGCATGCTCACATTTCTGCTGGTCGCACCCCCGCCAATGGCCGAGCCGATCATCTCGACGGCATCAGTGCCGCCCCAGCAAGCGCACTGGATTGAGCAAGAGCGAACGCGGCTTCTTACGCAGTGGGGACTTCCTGAGTGTGCGGGAATGCTGGTCGCAGAGTTTGCACGCGACGGGATGACCGACGAGGAGGCCCAGCATATCCGACGTGACGTCGTGGCCAAACGCACGCTCACGTGGGAGAGTACCGACTATTTGTCGTTTCTTCTGAGCGAGAAGGGGAAATATTTTTGGATCAAGGGCGCCATTCCGTCAAGAGAAGATGTTCGAGCTGCTAGACAACGGCATGCGATGGATTTTCGTTATCGTTAGGACCTTCGATTGCAAGCTCGTCTGGCGAACGCCAGCGGCGATACTGTAAGTCGTGTACTTAAGAACAAAGAGCGCTCCAGAGACGTCATTGAAATCCCTTTATACTTCTTGATGCTGTCTGCTGGCTCCGTTCGGTGGTGTCTGGTGAAGTATTTGTGGTAGTCGAGTGGCCAATTCGAATCCACAAACGAGTGAGAACTCCATTAGCAGCATGGCGAACTGCCAAGCCGAGCAAACAACCATCGAGTATGCAGGTGAAAGTGCCAGCAAGCAGGAAGAAGATGTATATTTACAAAAGCCAAAGAGGAGTCTGTAAACCACGTGAAAAATGAGAGTGATGGAAGCGGTCCTGAAGCCAGCGCCTGTGTCGGTGGCTACGGAGGACAGTGTTGTGTCGAATGGACACATACGTCTCCCTGCTCACGCGTGCGAGTTGTACGGCGGCAGCCCATCGGGCGCACCAAAGCTGCACGAGCCTCTTGTCGCTCTTGACATGGGTCGCCATCTGCGCGATCGCGCAGCACGAGCAAAAGAACGACACGCAACAGTCCGTGAGGCAGTTGCCCAGCAGCTGAAACGTGGTGCGCACTTTGCTACGCAGCTACCAGACGCCCACAAAAATCAACACGCTGCACGCCATCGAGATGTACGCCCAGAAGCTCAGCTTGGTCGTCGTGATCTCGAGCGTCGTGGTGATCTCGAGACCTGTCTCGGGGTCGATCGCCGTCGAGGTTTCAACGCTCGTCTTGCGAGCGTTCGCACCGGCGATGCCGTAGGTTGCGTACTCGAGCAAGACGAGAATTCCAAAGACGACGAGCAGTGTGGCGTACTTGAAGCCGACGCGCGTGCCAATCTGTGCGAGCGAGATGCATGGGCACAAGGTCGCCATGAGGCAGTTGGGCACGCACGCACTGAAGCAGCCGTTAGTACAGTACACTGCCGCCACCACGCCCGTGGATGTCTCCAAGGAGCCGTCGTCCAACCACGGTATCGAGACGGGCAAGTGGTCCGCAGGTCTCTGCGGCTGCTTCAGTACGTATGTGTCCATTCGACACAACACTGCCTTCCGTAGCCACGACACAGGCGCTGGCTTCAGGACCGCTTCCATCACTCTCATTTTTCACGTGGTTTACAGACTCCTTTTTGGCTTCGGCAACTTGTCTGTAATATACATTTTCTTTCTTCCCGTCGTCCCCTTCCATTTTCACTGTGTACACTCTCTGCTTTTTCCGAGCCAGACATCATCTAACTCCATCCAACGGACCCAGCAAACAACAGAACGCGATATCAAAGGATATTTGGACTCAACTGTACACTACAAAGTATCACGCAAGGGTTGATCCCGTTCAGCGGACGCACAATGCAGTCAGCATGCTCACTTATCCATGGCGTACGCCGGCAGCTCATCGGGCGGACCAAAGTCGCATCCATGGGGCTTGTAGCTCTTGACGTGGGTTGCCATTTGCGCGATCGAGCAGCACGAGCAGCACCACGAGACGAAAAAGTCCTCGACACAGCTGCCGGGCAGTTCAAAATGCTGTCGCACTCTCGTACGCAACTGCCAGAACGCGATAAACACTGCAATGTTGAGCAGGAACGCAATGTACCCACAGAACCTCAGACCGCTTGATGGAGCTTCGTATGTGTAGACCGCACGGCCCGTCGCGGGGTCGTAACTGTACGAGCTTTCGATGGTCGCCGTGCGAGAGCCCACGTTCATCAGACCGTACATGAGGTACTCGAGTCCGATCGCGACGCCAAACGCGATGAGCACCGTCGAGTACTTGAAGCCGATGCGCGTCGCGATCTGTGCGACCGAGATGCACGGACAGAACGTCGCCATGAGGCAGTTAGGCACCATAAAGTCGAAGCAGTTGAAAAGGCCTGTAGACCAGTTGCCCGACAAGATGCCAACACCATTGCTGGCAATCGGCTCGCGCGGCGCTTGCGAGACGTCGATCGCCACGGTTATGGGCCTAGTTGGCTCGGCGGCCGCATCGTTCATGCCGCTCTTGCCTAGGTCCGAGAGCGGCGTGTCGAGGGCACCGTACTGGATGGTCGGATCGAGAGGAGCCGAAGGGGTGCTGCGGTCGATCGTGTCGGCCATGATGCTGGAGTGTTGGAGTGCAGTCTTGAGGTCAAACTGGAAAGTGAGGAAGCTAAACGTCAGTGTGTCTGTGCTGAAGCCGCGGCAGAGACAGCAGAGTCGGTAGAGAGCTGTTGATGAACCCAATTGCGTAAAAAACTTCAGGATCAACACGCTGAACCGTCACATCGTTTCTTGCATGTGGGCGGCAATGCAACCCAGCTGACGACACCACACACGATCTGTTTTGGGACCCAATGGTCAGATGCAAAGCAGCTACTCGATATATCTAGATATATTACTGTAGATGCAATAGTCACCTCCATGCGCATAAATGTACTTATGTTGGATCATTAGCTCGTAATTCATCATAACTGCGACTTTGCTTCCTCTTTTGCCCGACCTCATGGTTGGCACCTCTTCCACCTCTGGTCTCGGAGACGCTGAAGCAAGCAAAACTGCTCGGTATTTCCCGGAACATCAGTTTTCAGTGAAAACTTTTCACCGCTCTGGCCACCGGCAGGTGGAAAGAACAGTCCGAACGGCATGATAACGATCCCGCTCCAACCCGACGAACCTCCAATCCGCTGTCTCCCACGCTCTCTCTTTCTCTCTCTCGTGGTGAGGGCGATTCTCTTCTCTTCGTAATGGAGTATATTGCGTTACATCGTGTGAACTGGGTACCTATATATGCAAAGCTAGGCGCCGGAGCGCCAGTGGAGGAAATCGTTGAGGAGGAGACCGTCGAGGCCAGCCCATTCGGGGCGGGGCGTCGGGTGTAGGGATTGAAGGGTGCGATGTTTGTCCATAGCGACGTTAGCCGCCGCGTCAGCCATCTTGTTAAGGGCGTAGAGGTGGTGTGGCCAGCGGTCCACGCCTAGTTAATCCGCTGGCGGTACAGTGAGTGGAGCAGGTGGTACAGTTCCATTTGACGAGCTATCAGAAGGGAGATTCAATCGCATTCCAAAATTGATACCAAAAACCAAAAATCATGCCAAAAATAAACTCGTCCAAAATATGAACCAAAATCTTGGGAAGGGAAAGTATATCCAACCAAAAAATCTACCAAAATTTCCATTACGGAAACAGACGTGCGTGGAGTTTTGAAAATATATGGTGGCCGCCTGGTGACGGGAGCGAGCGGGTGTGAGTCGCGTAGACGCAGCAAACCCGCGCGGGGTGCCCGCGAAGCAGGGCCGCGCGGTATTTGCGAAGGCGGGCCCAGCGACGAGCTCCCCTGCGAGCGGACCCATGCCGACGACCAGAATTCATCAATCTAGTTTGCGGGGGTCTGGGGGTGCAACCCCCAGAATGCTTCGAATACGGAGCGCAGTACGCCACAACATCAAAAAGGTACAGCCCACATCAAAGTTGGGTTGTTGGAGTTTGAGGATTGTAGTTGGTAGTTGCAGTTCCTAAAGGCATGTATTGGGTTTTCTACTCCAAATTTCCGTGGGCGATTGGTTGAATCGCCCCGATCAAATCGCCCGCCAAACCACTCCAATAGTGAAGCCAAGTCAACTACAAGTCTGTGGGGACACGCGTAAAACTCACTGAAGGGGTACGGCAACAATGCATTTTTTCATAGTTTTGGCCAATGAAAAGCACAGAATCCACCTTGAGCGGTTTGGTGAATCGGCCCCATTCGGCAAATTCGAGCAAAACTCACAATAATGAGAAATTACTGTTGAGTGTGCATTTCGCTCCAAAAAGTGCCAAAACTCAACAAAACTCTACCAAAAAGAAACCAAAAAATCCAAGAAAAGCGTCCAAATATCCTACCAAAATTCCGTCGGTTTTTGGCAGTATTTGGTAGTTTTGGTATCGGTTTTGGAACGTGAAAAACGATCCCCTATCACAAGCATATCGCCGACCACTTCGAGCGGCCGCCAAATGTGGCGAGCCACCGCGGATGAAGCCGATTGCCAGGTATGAAGACAGCAAAAAGAACTCGAAATCAACCAACATGCCATTAAAGTGTACTGATGTATGGTGGAAACTGAAGGAGGCCTACACGGTGTCCTCTTGCAGAACATCTTCAATTACTCGGCGTAGGCTGGCAACTCATCAGGAGCGCCAAAGTCGCACGTGTGAGGCTTATAGCTCTTGACATGGGTCGCCATTTGCGCGAGCGAGCAGCACGAACAGAAGAACGAGACGCAGCAGTCTTCAACGCAGCTTCCCGGCAAGTCAAACTTCGAGCGCACTTTGGTGCGCAGTTGCCAGAACGCGACGAAGATGACGACGCTGAGAATGTAGGCGATGTAGGCCCAGAAGCTCAGACGGCTCGTCGTGACTTCGTACGTGTACGTCGTGTATCGACCGGTGGTGTAGCTGTAGTAGTACCTGTTCTGTAGCTCCGTCGTGCGGATGGTCGCCGACATGAGTCCGTACGTGAGGTACTCGAGCGCGACGAGCACGCCGAACACGACTAACGCCGTCACGTACGTGAAGCCGAGGCGCGTGGCGATCTGCGCGGCCGAGATGCACGGGCAGAAGGTCGCCATGCAGCAGTTGGGGACGCAAAAGTCGAAGCAGTTGCAAAGTCCCGTGGCCCACTTGCCTCTCTGGATACCCACGCCACTCGGTTCGTCCGTCATCTCAATGGCGACGGCCATGGGCTTGGTCACCTCATCGCCCGAGTTGTGGTTGCTCTTGCCGAGATCCGAGAGCGGCGAGGCGAGCGCGCCGTATTCGTGGGTGGGCTCGAGCGGAGCCGACGCGGGGCTGCGATCATTCGCGTCAGACATGATGGCTGGAGCGTATGGGAAGAGAAGTGGAAGGAGTCGGCCCGGGCTCGCGAGATGGAAAGTGAGGCGAACGCTAAGTCGGTGGAAGCTTCCAGAGAATGCGAGAGCAGCAAGAGAGACGGGAGAATGATGGTGCTGAACCCACTAATCGGCAACACGGGCAAGCGGGCGTGTATCCCGACCACCAACGCCACAGAAAGGTCTGTTTCAACCCATTCATCTTGGGTGAAGAGGCCAGAAAAGGCCAGCACTCGAGTAATACGAGATCAACTACTTCAGTGTACGCTGACACAGCGCTACAGTGATGCAGTCGTGTTTGCCCAGTCGTTCGAAGTGAGACGAACTGAAATAACAAACTAAAGTGGCTACAACGGAAGCATTCACTGGACACATGTAACTGCAACATGCTGGGGTGCAATGATCCCATGGACTTATCAGTCTCTCTCCCAATGAGGACAATGTCGGACCAGGTGTGACGGAAAATCGATGGAAAGCACTGCAGTCAAGACACAGGGGCATGAGTTGTCGCCTTGTGTAATTGGGAAAAATACAAACATTATTGGTAAGAAGAGAGCCAACAGACCAATGGTCCTCCTTCACATACACTGTACAAGCAGACTAGCAAGCACACTGTTACTCGGAGTACGCTGGCAGCTCGTCAGGAGGGCCAAAGTCGCACGTGTGAGGCTTATAGCTCTTGACATGGGTCGCCATTTGCGCGAGCGAGCAGCACGAGCAGAAGAACGAGACGAGACAGTCATCAAAGCAGCTTCCCGGCAGTTTAAACTTTGAACGCACTTTGGTGCGCAGTTGCCAGAGCACGACGAAGATGACGACGCTGAGAATGTAGGCGATGTAGGCCCAGAAGCTCAGACGGCTCGTTGTGACCTCATACCTGTACGTCTTGTAACGACCGATGTCGTAGTCTAAGTAGTACCCGTCATGTACATCCGTCGTGCGGATAGTCGCCGACATGAGTCCGTACGAGAGGCACTCGAGCACTACAAGCACGCCAAACACAGCCAACACGGTCACGTACGTGAAGCCGAGGCGTGTGGCGATCTGCGCGGCTGAGATGCACGGGCAGAAGGTCGCCATACAGCAGTTGGGGACGCAAAAGTCGAAGCAGTTGCAAAGCCCCGTGGACCACTTGCCTCGTTGGATGCCCACGCCACTCGGTTCGTCCGTCATCTCAATGGCGACGGCCATGGGCTTGGTCACCTCATCGCCCGAGTTGTGGTTGCTCTTGCCCAGGTCTGAGAGCGGCGAGGCGAGCGCGCTGTATTCATGGGAGGGTTCGAGCGGAGCCGACGGGGCGCTGCGTTCGTTCGCGTCAGACATGATGGTTTCAGAAGGGAAGAAGCGCTAGTCGGCCCTTGCACGCGAGATGGAAAGTGAGGCAAGACAGAGTCGGTGGAACATGAGAAAGCAGAGACTCGGCGAGGCGACAGGAGAATGATGGTGCTGAACTCTCTAATCGGCAATACGGGCAAGCGGGAGTGTATCCCAACCTCCAAGATTGGGTGAAGAGGCCAGAAAAGGCGAGCACTCGAGCAACACGAGATCGACTAAATCGGTATGCTGACATTGCATTTGAAGGTCATTCGAAGTGAGACGAACTGAAATACTACGTAGTAATAAATTAAAGTGGCTACAATGGCAGCATTCGCTGGACACATGCAACTGCAACATCCTTGGGTGCAATGACCCCATGGACCCTATTGCCGTCTCAGTCTCTCTCCCAATAATTTTTGTTCAATGTCGGACCAGTTGTGAAGTCAAATCGATGGAGAGCACTGCAGTCTAGACACGGCAACAGGGGCATGAGTTGTCGCCTTGTGTAATCGGAGAAAAAATCAAACATTATTAGTAAGAAGAGAGCCTTCACACACGCTGTAAAAGCAGACGAGCAAGCACAGACTACTCAGAGTACGCCGGCAGCTCATCAGGAGCGCCAAAGTCGCACGTGTGAGGCTTGTAGCTCTTGACATGGGTCGCCATTTGCGCGAGCGAGCAGCACGAACAGAAGAACGAGACGAGGCAGTCTTCAACGCAGCTTCCCGCCAAGTCGAACGTCGAGCGCACTTTGGTGCGCAGTTGCCAGAGCGCGATGAAGATGACGACGCTGAGAACGTAGGCTACGTAGGCCCAGATGCTTAGGCGGTTCGACGTGACTTCGTACGTGTACGTCGTGTACCGGTGAGTGATGTAGCTGTAGTAGTACCTGCTCTGTAGCTCCGTCGAGCGCATGGTCGCCGACATGAGACCGTATGCGACTAACTCGAGCACTACAAGCACCCCAAACACGGTCAACGCCGTCACGTACGTGAACCCGATGCGTGTGGCGATCTGCGCGGCCGAGATGCACGGGCAGAAGGTCACCATGAAGCAGTTGGGAACACAAAAGTCGAAGCAGTTGCAGAGCCCGGTGGACCACTTGCCTCTTTGGATCGGACCATTGTACTGAACCCCACTGACGGGTGTTGCCATGGCGTCGATCGCGATTGCCGTGAGCTTGACTGCTGCGTCAGCGACCGTGCCGATTGGTTTGGCTGCTTTCTTCTTGATCTTCTTGATCTGCTTCCTGCCACTATCGGTGAAATGGATCTCGACCGAGCCATCGAGCTGAGCGTCGTCGTCGGCATCCACGTACTCGTACTCAAACTCCGGATCGGCACCACCGCCACCGCCGAGTGGAGAGAGGCTGATGCCAAAGTCCGTGAAGTCGGCCGAAACGTCAACGCTGACGTCGATGTCGCTCATTATCTTGATACGGGCAGACAGAAGAGTTCGGTTGGGTGGTTGGCGAGGAACCGGGTAGATTCGAGAATGGGAGACCTGGAGGAGAAAGGAGACCAACACCAGAAAAGAGGTGAGCAACGCGGCTATCAATCGGTGTCAAAATGTAAAGGAAGCAAACTGCTCGAGCCAACTGTATCACCGGTATCGGCATGTCACTTGTACCCATTCACGCGTGGCTCTCCCATGAGGTGAGCCCCACGAAGTAGGATACTTCAAGTATCCTCGTAAAATGCAGAGATGGCCAGTGGGAGAAGCTGGTCGGGATCCAGGTGGACTCGGCATCTGCACGGTATATCAGTAGATATATGATCACCGCACCGGTATTGGTTCGTACGTCAGAGCAGATTGACTGATCTGAGTTAGCTCAAGTCGAATTGGGTACATCGCACACTGAACTGATAGGCAGTGGTGAACCCATGTGGGGAAGCTCGTCACCGACGATGAGCAGGGCTTCGTCTTCTGGTGCCATGAAACCTTCCCCGTTTCAAACTCAACCGTAGAGCACGGGCAGAATGCTGCTAAGCTTACTGAGTACTTGCACTGTGCAACTGCAACCACAGGTGCAAGATGAAGTGTGCAGCTCTGAACTTCTTTCGCGGATACTGTATCCTACGCGCCAAAGATTAGATAGACAGTGCGGTAAAATTCCTGGTGGTTGCACATCTGCCCCACGAATGCAAGTCAGTTAGATGCACTCAAGACCGCCATCCGTCCTTGGCGTTTTGTATTGAGTGATGGTTACAAGGTGTGCATCTTGGGTCTTGGTGGCGTGCTTGCCTTCATCGGAAAGCCAACCGCATACTTCCCCTCTCAATGATCTCAAAGTACAAAGTCCAGTGACGGCTCCTCGTCACCCGCAAAGTCTCGAGGCGTAAGTTTCTGCTGCGTGAGCCACTCGGGATTGAATAGCTTGCTGCGGTACCGCTCGCCACTATCACAGAGAATCGTCGCGATCGTATGGCCGGGGCCGAGTGCGCGCGCCATTTTCACAGCTCCCACCACATTCATCGCGGCGCTCGGGCCAACAAAGATGCCATCGTGTCGAAGCAAAAAGTACGCCATGTCGACGACCTCTTGGTTGGTCGCTGAGATGCCCTTGTCAATCACAGCTTCATGGAGATTGGGTGTCACGCGCGGCAGCCCGACGCCCTCGACAATCGTCGATCCGGACGGGGCAATCGGGACCATTTCGAGGCCGTCCTTGGGGAAACTCGTGGTCTTTCCACTGTTGATAAACGCGGTAAGACTCGTGATTTCCTTGGGGTCAATGAGCCACACTTTCAGGCTCGGGTTTTGCTCCTTGAGATACTTGGAACAGCCACCGATCGTACCCGACGTCCCAGCGGCCGATACGAATCCGTCCAGCTTGCCACTGGTTTGCCGCCAGATCTCCGGTCCCGTGCCCTTGTAGTGGGACCGCATACTCGCGAGGTTCTCAAACTGGTCTGGGTACACAGCGCCGTCCACGGTGGCGCTCAGACGAGCCGCGACGTGGCAAAAGTGGTTCTCCTTGTCGGACAGCGGCACGGCCGGCAGCACGCGCACGTCAGCGCCGATCGTTTTCATGAGCTCGATCTTCTCGGGTGCCGTAGTGTCGGGCATTGTGATTATGGTCTTGTACCCGCGCGCGTTCGCCAGCATCGCCAGTGACACGCCCGTGTTGCCACCCGTGGCTTCGATAAGCGTGCCGGCTGGTTGGAGACTGCCATTAGTCTCGGCGTCTTGGATCAGACTCCTTGCGGCACGATCCTTAATGCTGCCACACGGGTTCATGAACTCGGCCTTGCCGTAGATCTTGCAGCCCGTGAGCCGCGAGATGCTCTTGAGCTCGAGCAGCGGCGTGTTGCCCACGGCATCGAAGAGTTCCACGGGCTTATCGCGATTCGAAACAATAGCCGTAGCAACGGGAGGAGCCGCAGCTGATGCAATTGGGGACGAGATCTCCTTGTTGCGTTGCTGCCGTGTCCATAACGAGCCGACAGTAGCGCCCGCGGCGAGGCAGCCGAGCGGCAGCGCGAGCCGCCGATTGGCCATGATCGTCAGGTGTGCTTTTTGGGTGGACCCCCGCCTATGCATCAGATGGGACCCTGAATGTCTCAGATCTGATGATATAGTTTGCGACATGTCATGCGTTTAGTTATTTATCCCGTATTTTGATTGAAGCAGACCATCATTCCTCACCATCGGAGCTTCTCGCTTGGAGGGAACAAAGCACTTTCTCCTTCCCACAGACCACACAGAGGAAGGAAACCTCATGAGCGCGTACGCCGCAGAGCCTGCGGCGCTGGACTCGCGACCGCTTCTCCCGAAAGAGGACGCCGCAGATGCCGACGCCAAGACTGTCGTGATCAAGACCGGCGCCTGGGACGCCGACTTGTTTGGCTGCCTGGACTCGTGGGTCAACTGCTGCACGGTCTGGTGGCTCCCGTGCGTCGCGCTCGCGCAGATCTCGCAGCGCATCGGGTGGGCTCCATACTGGAAGGTGTTGCAAATCCTGTTGGCCATATACGCCGTCGAGATCCTGCTCGCGGCGATTGTCTCATTCTCGGTGAGGAGCTCGCTCCACGACACCGACATGGAAGCGCAGCTCCAATCGCTGTACGAAGACCACCCGAAGCTATTCGTGACGGGGTCCGCCGTCTCGCTCGCTGGCAGTGCGTGCACGTTCCTCGGATCGTTTGGTGGGCTTGTCATGGTGCTCATCACGTGGTCGCTGCGCGGCCGCGTCCGTCAGCTCTTTGGTATCCCCGGCGATGTCTTCTACGATGGCATTGCGTCGGTCTGTTGCTCGCCCTGCACGGTCGCGCAGATGGCGACCCACGTCAAGAGCTACAAGAAAGGCTCGTGCGACATTGGCCCCGTCGACACACTTCCCGGCTTCGGTCCGCTGCCACACCACCGCTACGACCCAGTGGCTCTCTGAAGCTCAAGAGCTCCACGCTTGGCCTACTACTCTTCATGAAGCTGCTGCCGGCGACGCGATCACATCGCAGGGCAGCAATAAATGTATCTCGTCTCATTTCCCCATGCTACTCATAGTTGCACTCCAAACACTCCAAAGAAAAAAAAGCACAGTTTACATTTGTCGTATTCGTTATACGCAACATTCGTCCTCGTCACAGCGAAGGATCGATCGGCTTAGAAGAAGCCGTGGTGGACGACCTTGGCCGGGTGGTGACCCATGATGAAGAGCAAGTAAACGGCGCAGCCGAGGATCGCGCCGACTGTGGGCGCGACGAGCGGGATCCAGAAGTACGTGCCGTTGGCGCTGAAGATGCCGTCGTAACCGACCATCGAGAGCATGATGCGCGGGCCAAGGTCACGCGCCGGGTTGAGCGCCGCCGACGAGATCATGGAGAACGACATGCCAATACCAACCACGAGCACGCCGACGCAGCCAGGGAAGTTGGGCACGACGGTCGAGCGGTTCTTCTCGTCAACGAGCGCGAGCAGGCAGATGAGCAGCATCATGGTCGCAAACGTCTCGCAGATGAAGGCAGCCGAGTGGTTCACGCCCTTGGCCGGGTGCGTGTGGAAGATGACTGACGTCTTCTCGGTCTGCATCGGGTCGGCCTTGTGGATGAACTGGTAGAACATGGTGTAGATCATGAGCGAGCCCATGAGCGCGCCGAGCGTCTGCGAGATGACGTAGCCGGGCACTTTCTTCCACGGGAACACACCAAAGACGGCGAGCGCGATCGTGATGGCCGGGTTAATGTGGCTGTGGCTCACGCCACCGCCAACGTGCATGGCCATCATGACTGCGACGCCCCACGCGAGCGTGATGCTCGTGTAGTTACCGGCCGCGCCGGCCGAGAGAATGACCTGCGCGTTCACACCGAGGCCAAACGCACAGTACACAAAGGTACTGAGGAACTCCGAGAGGCACTCGCGAGTGTGCTTGTGCTTGATCGCGAACGGCAGCACGACCGCCGGCGGCGGCGTGTGCTCTTCCGCACCGTTGATCACGTCCTTTTCGGCAGCTTCCATCGCACGGTAGTCTTCCGAGGTACGCGTGGCGGCCATGCTTGTCGCTTGAGCTGGGGAACTTGACTTGAGGGGGCGAAGGCGGATTCGAGAATGAACGCATCAACGATCCATGAAGACATGTACGTCAGTAAATCCTCAGCTCGTCAAACGCGGTTGTACATTATCGCCAGTCCCACTCGTGCGGGGGGAACTTCCCTCCCGCGGGAATGCGTCACCGGTTCTGCCCATGCAAACAGGACAAGGAATGGAACGCCCTGCCTCTTCTCCTGGCTCGTGGGAGGAGCCCTCCCAGTTCCGGTGCGTTTCGAACGCAAGCCATCGTGCCATGTGCTCTGGGTGTTCTGTTCTTCAAGGGTGGCGACTTGAAGTTTGGGATAGATACACTTGACGATCATTGGGCAGAAGTGGAGATGATGGAGATGGACACGGTCCAGCCAGCGCCGATCACGCCTGGGTTTGCCCCGTAATGGATGATGAGTGTAGGGTGTTGAGATTGGGAAGGAAGAAAACGGTCAAGAAGATGGCGCTCTTTGAGCCGAGCCGTCGCAAATTGCAGGGCACATACGTGTACTGTGCACCCTACAAAACCTAACATTTGCCGAACTCAAGCAAGTCGCCTGTCAAGTGAGCAATGGTTACAGAAAGTATCATCTTCTTTTTGTTCAACTCAAAAGGTGATTATTATGGAATTCGAAAGCCAAAATCTGATTTCTTTTTTTTTGCCCGAGAATTTGCACAAAAGGGCGAATAGGAGTGATATTCCACTGTTCATTGCTGACCTTTCTAGGAGCTGTTCCGGTGGAAGAGCGCAGGCAAAGGGCGAATTTCGGGTTTGTTCGAGAGACGGCCCTGGCCTTGACCTCGCTCAGGTTCAACAACAATGCACTTTCCGATACTTTAATAAAAAAGAACGTTAGGCGAATAATCGCGCTAAGGCAATCAAGTGGGAAAGAGGCGAGACTCACATTGAAGCTGGGTTGAAGTTGGTAGGCCGTGGCGATAAATGAAGAAACTGGTGTGGAAACCCAGTCGACTTCATTATCACGGGATACAGTACTGATGATCATTACACCCAATTCTGAAGACTCCAGTTGAGTTCTGAACTTGTGTATGATGGTGGACTCCTCAGTCGGAACTTCCGACTTGGACTCCACAGACGTGGCTCAGTTGTTGATCCACATCAAGAGGGAGATGGAATCGTCATTTCGTGATGCCTCAGCAAGTTGCTGACAGCAATAATCCTGCTGTGGCACGACCTGGGACACTGAGTTAAGGCCAGAGAGCGACTTGACGTCTTGGACCTCACCACTATACTGTACGCACAGCACAGCGTTGTGAGCACTCTACCGTGAGGTGCAAGTGGAATATCGCAATAGCGTAGAGCCTACTCTACTGTACTCACTTGCGATATTCTACGCTTGCGGAAATCACAACTCGGTGGGAATGCGACACTGCCCATAATGGACGCCTTTGAGGTTAATGTGGGAGACCACACCTCGTGCAGAACTAAAACCGGCCTTCGTAAACTACGATGGCGTTTGTAATCAATAGGTTCTTTGTATTGGCGACATGTCAAGTCGTGGGTCGACTCGATTTACCGTTGGTGATCCCTACGCATTGAGCATACCCTTGATCGCACTGACGACCTTGTCTGGCACCTCCAGGTGCGGGTAGTGGCCACCGTTCTCTTCGACTTCGATCTGGATCTGTGGCAGCACACGTCGCGTCCACTCCAGCTCCTTGTCAAAGTCGGCGTAGTCGGGATCCTTGCGACCGAAGAACGCCAACACGGGAAGCTGCGGCTGCTTTTGGCCGAGTGCCTCAACCGCCTTTTCTGACTGCAGCTTGGTCGCACGACAGAACTTGCCAACGTTTGAAATGTTGCGTTTCTTGGCGCGCAGGTGCTGGTCCAAAAGTTCGATCTCGCTGTCCCAGTCGCTGGGCTTGATACCCGGGTACAGCGTCTTGTAGTAGGGGATCCAGATCGCGCGGCCATAAAGCGAGGGGAACATAACATGCGAAAGCGGTCGGAACCACTTGTCGGCGGGCGAGTCACGGACGATCGGACCCAGCCACACGAGCGCTCGTGTGAGCTCTGGGCGTTCGTTTGCTGCGATGGTCATGGCTGCGGCGGCGAGCGAGTTGCCTAGAAGCAAGAACTTGGAGTCTGGGTGAAGAGCGTGGAGTTCGTCCATGAGCTGGATGGCGTCATCGGCGACGCTCTCGGGGCTGTAGGCCGTGTAGGTTTTGCTGGGTTCATCTTCAAAGTCAGTTGAGTCCCCAAAGCCACGCAGATCGCCAAGCAGCACACGACACTGGAGTTGGTCGTGCAGCAGCGGGGCGAGCAGCCGCAGTTGACGACGCGTGTCACCGATGCCAGGAAGGCAGATCGCGATGATCGGCGTGGCTTGTAGAGGGCGTGAGTCTTCAAAGTAAACAAAGCTGCTGAGCGCGGTCTTGTTACGAAGAATGTAGTCGCCGCTGTTGGCGAAAACGCGTTGGATTGAGGGCGTGAAGGTCGTGGACGCCATTGCTGGTGGGGAGGATAGTGGTGGTGGTGGTGGTGGTGGAGGTTGGAGGCCAATTGTGGAATGAGCACGCTGCTTGGAGGCACTGAACGAACGCTTGGTCTCAGTGGAGTGTATTTTGAGAAGCGCGAAGGATACGAATACACTACGCAGATCAGCCAGTCGCAGCCACTT
>JAADXL010000075.1:0-66822 GCA_023337755.1 Pythium aristosporum | reverse complement strand
GACCGGAGACCAGACCGCCCATGGGAAGAAGAGAAGCGCACGCTCGAAGGCCTGGTGCGGCCGCCACAGTCCAGCGCAGCGCGCGTGCGGAGGGGCGCGGAAGCTCAGGAGCAGTGGCGCTGCATGGTGGAGGACCGGATTTGACTATGTGGGCAGGCGGGGAAACTTGCCGGGGTCGAATATCCCTCGTTGGAATGACTACTAGAAGAAGCTTCATAGTGACATGACTAAGGCTAGAATACAAATCATGATTTAGGGTAGTTTAGTGCCATGCAACTGAGTACGAAAATGCCACTGGTTGTGACTTCTCGATAGGATCCTGATGCGGTCGGTCGTTAGTCATCAAGCGACGTGAGATCCACGATGGCTGGCGGCTTCTGCTCCTCGTATCGATGCTGAGACGAACTCCTGTACGAGACGGAATACTCGTTCCGTTCCGCCCCGTACTCACCGACATCAAAGTACTCCACTGTCGAAACGTCGTCATCGAACCACCCAGCATCCTCATAGTCGTCAGAATCGACATTACCCGGTTCTCCTGTCGACAATGTCGATCCAGATTCCTGAGCTGTGCTCTTTGCTGGAATAACGCCGTCTCCTTTGGCAGAGGTACGGCTCCCTTGACGACCAAAGGAGTCGCTCGGGGCCTCACCATCTGTACCCTTGCCCTGGAGGCGCCGCCGCTTCTTCGATACTGATCGCCTCGTCTTCTTCGCCAGCGAGGACGCTTTCTCTCGTCTTGACGTCGAGCCTCTTACAAGCAATGGCCACAGCAACTCCTCAGTACACTCCGGACACGAGCCTCGCTCCGGTCGCAGAGTTTGCTGCGGCTCGCTTGCGTCGATGTCGTTATTCTCCGCAGACATTGACACCTCCAGCAAAAAGTGGTCGGCGAGACAAAGTGCGTGATACTGGGCGTGACAGTCCGCGTGGTAGCACCGCAACGCTTGCGGACCGGACACAGAGAACGCGTCGTCGCAGATGCAGCACGTGCTGCCCTCGAGCGGCGTGCACTGCTCCTCGCCACGATCATCTGCGGTGGCCAGCGATCCTCCCTCTGCGACAGCTGAGGCAGGCGCTTGCCAATGAGCAAACTCTTGTAATGGGCGGACCTCGCACGTCATGTGGGCTGGCCACTGGTAAAATGGAGACGTGCGCACCAGATCCTGGATCACTACGATACCAGCAACGATTCAGCTAATGGTGCACGGATAGAAAACAAAGAGCACCACGTACAACTAGTTGTGTAGCTCACAGTGAGAGGAAACGCGTCCCACGGCGCGACGTGAAGCATCTCGTGTAGTTCGACGAGCTTGCGCTTGACCGACCTGGGGTGGCCCAAGCCCTTGCTTCCCTTCAACGGAACTAGCCGCGCCTTGGTGAAGCGGCAGTTGTACGGATGCTGCCATGCGTACTCGACTGTTCCGTGGGGAAAGAGAAAAACCGCACGCAATGTGAGCCCTCAACCTTCACCACACGAATAACCCGCGGCGACAGCACTCACACTGGAGGGCGTGAAACTTGGACGGAAATCCGTGGACGACGACAATCATCTCCCTGTTTCAACACCCACGCGTCATTGAGCGCTTGAGAGGACGAGATCAGAAGGACGGACTTCGGACTCACCATGGACGGTGTTTGGTCGTGCGTTTGGCGCCGTTGACGAGCTCACCGTTGTGCTGGCGAATGCGCCGTGTTGGAGAGACCGTAAACCCCACGTACGTGCAGCGCAGACGCTGTGGCGGCGTCACGGGCGTCAGCAAGTAGCACGCGAAGAACCCCATCGTCGCCACTGTTGCTTCGGTCGTGATTTTGCGGGTTGGGATATTGCGGAACAAGATGGTTGGTCAAAATGGATCAGTGGTGGTCAATGGTTGGATAAAATGAAGGATGTGCGAGGCGGCATGAAGAAAGAAAGACGGAAAGCGAGCGCAAGATCCAAGATGAATGCAGACGAAGGCTCCACGATCCTCGAGGAGTTCGCGCGGCTGAGCAAGCAAAAGGACGCGATTGAGGCAGAGATCGCTGCCATCGCCGACGAGCTCACGAGCGGACCGAATGCGGCGGGGTTGCGCGGGCCGTTGGTCGACGCTGAGGGCTTCCCGCGCGCCGATATCGACGTCTATCGCGTCCGCCACCAGCGCCACACGTTCGCGTGCAAGCAGACAGACCACCGCATGATCATGGAGAGCATCGAGAAGCTACTGCCGCTGTACGTGAATCGTTTGCAGGAGATGGGTTTTATATTCCTCCTACTGAGCTCGTGAGAATGCATGACGCAGACTCTTTGAAGCCCGCAAAGTCGCTACGAAGACCGTACCGGCGCAACCCCCAACGCCTCCAGCGGCGTCCATTGCGATCCCTGTGGCCGATGCTACTGATCAATCAGCGGCCACGAGCCGACTCGCAGATATGAAGAAGAGAGAGCCGTTCGCGGTCGTGGAGAGCGTCCAAGAAGGTTCGTCCCGTCGTCCATTCACTGTTTTTCTTGTGTGGATTACGTCGCTGACTGTATATGTATGGCTCTGCTCTCTTCACAGATTCCCCAGCAGCTTCAGCGGATTTGCGTGCCGGTGATCTTGTGCTGTCCTTTGGCACGGCCGACGCAACGAACCACCGCAATCTAGAAGCGATCCGTGAGATTGTGATGCGCAACATTGGCTCTGCGATTCGTGTCGTCGTGCTTCGTCCACTCAGTGGTGAGGATGAGTCGCCCAAGCAGGCGGTGACCGGAACTGAGTCTCTCTCTCAGATCCACGAGCTATCCCTGACACCCCAGAAGTGGCGTGGGGCTGGCGTGTTAGGATGTCTCCTCGTGCCGTACCAGGAGAGCGGTACCAATCAACCGTGAGTGTCGACCAAACTCGATCTAATCCATCGTATGTGAGCGTCATTCGCGGATTATCTGCGCCATGCAATGTGCTTCCATTTGAAACTTGCTGTGCCGGGCATTGGAAGAGCTCAGTATGTCATTAAATCGGTGCATATGTCACTAATCAAATGACCGTCACTCTCGTTTCCGTTTGGGCGGATGAAAATTGGGCGGCAAAAGTCAATCGGTAGGGAGCGAGCTAATGGGCGTCTTCAAGCAGGTGTGGGAAGTGTACAAGGAGAACGGGTGCGAGCTCACGCTCCACCGCAGCATCGCGACGCATCTGGGCAGTGGCTCGATCGGCACTGCAAGCGACGCCGACGCCGCCGCGGTCGCCGCGTTTGTGGCGGAACTGGAAGGGTTCCTGCGCGACCCGGAAACGTTCCTGCTCATGCTGAGCGTCGGGCTGCGCGGCATGTTCGACACACAGTCGAGTTTCATTGGACTGCTTCTTCGCGAAGACGCGCTGCAGGCAAGCCTCATCGATTTTCTGCTGGAGAAGCTGTCCGAGCTTGCGTCGGACCTGGACGGAGCAGCGGCCAATGCGCTGGAGAAGAACCTCCCGAAGCTCATCCTGCGCGAGATCCGATGGATCGACCACGTTGTCGACTCTGCTGAGCTGGTCGAGAAACTCACCACTGCGCTCCAAGTGTTTCCAACCGCGCTACAACGCGATGTGATCTACATTCTGCCCGAGATCGCCGGCGACGCGGATGCATACAAAGTCATCGACTCGATGCTCGAGCTCATCCGCAACGAGGCCGACCTGGTCGTGTGCTGCATTGAAGCGCTCGGCAACTTCAACGTTGTGAATGAGCAGACAAACGATGTGGTCAAGTGCGTGCTGGAGCGACTCGACTCGTCTCCGCTAGTGGATCTCCCAGTCATTGTCAAGTATCTCGTCCAGGAAGCACCAGGCGCAGATGTGGATCTCATTGCAGGCGAATTGCGGGAGAAGCTGAGTGCAACTCTCTCATTCACAGAAACAGCGGCAGAAACGGCAAGCGGCAATGGGAGACGAAGCAGTACGGGCAGCAGTGCGGGCGTTGACCCGACGAGAAATGAAGAAGCTCTGGTGCTGGGTGCGATTATCCAGGGATTCTACTTCCGAGAAGATTTACTGAAGGCATTTTTGGCAAGCATGTCAAAGTCCGGAACCGACAAAGGGGCGGGTGGTCTCTGCTTGCTGGACATGTGGATTCTCTTTGGCGCTCACTCGATTCCTCGCGACCGACAAAAGGTCGAACGGCTGTTCAAGAAGAAAATTGCGAGTGGTGGCATCTCCCGTTCCCTGCTTGTCAAGAGCGTCAAAGGACATGCAAACGCGCTCAAGTCGTATTTCGGGTCAACGCTTCAGCTCGCGAGCGTCCTCCTCAGTCAGCAGAGAAACGGCGTCTGCACGGAAATGGGGAGCTTGATGTTCGAGGTGCTATTCGAGGAATTTTCCCTGTCGCGCAAGGATGGGAAGAATGAAGCGGAGTACTACAAGGGCGAGGTAAGCATCATCACATGTTGGTGGCAAGTCTCGTTGTGGACTCTGATTGACCGATTCATGTCCGATAGATCGTGAACTCCCTCTTGAGTTTCTGCCTGTCAGCTGCCAATGAGACTACCGATGCTGCATTCAAGACATTATCGGCACTCGTGTCACCTCAGGTCACCTTTGCAAGTGAACTACGCGACCGTCGGTATGAACTAAGCCACTTCAAGCGTCGGCATCGGTTCCAATCGTTGCTGCCAACTCTCAAGCAGTTACTTGACGCCATGGAGATCAACACGACCGACCAAGTTCGCCACACCTACGAGGTTCTTTTTGCTGTCGGTGGGGCTGAAGACGCGGAACTGCTCAACACCACACGAAAACAGACGTCCCACCAGGAGACTCGGTATCGTGAGTGCGGGATTCTTGGTGCGGTCGCGCAGATGAACCAGTTACTGCTACAACATTCTGAGAATGCCGCGACACGGGCCAACAATGACGTATCATCTACGAAGACTGATGACAGGCAAGCTGCCGAAGCATTCATGAAGTCTGTCAAGGGACTTCTGCAGCTGACACTCTCCCAGGGTGGCTGTGTTGATTTTCTGCTGCGGGAGATCAGGCGTTGGGTCACACACCTCAATCTGGACCACCATTCGAAGATTCTTGTCGACATCGTGTCCAATCACGCCGTGGAACTACTTGAAAACCGATTCATGGATGGTTACAGCGAAAGGTTGGCGCAATCGGGCAAGTATCGTAAGGTTGTTCTTGGTGGTGCGCTCAAATCTGACACGTGGTTTAGCCTCGACGGCCAGGTAAGTTGCTTGTGAATACCGGACTGTGAGGAAACCGATTATCTCAAATCAGTTGTTCTTCCGCAGGCCAGCTCCTTGTATCTCAAAGTCCTCGATCTTTCAACATCTCCCAACGTAAGAGACCAGGAATCACTGCACTTCATGGCTCCTCTTGTCGAGCTCGTCTTGGAATGTACTCGAAAGACGGGCAAGCTCGATACGGTCGATTGCATTCTTGTGTGCCCCATTCAAATGATGGAGTAAGTCGTCGACATACGCAGGTTGTGCACGAAACCCAAACTAACATCGTGTTGATGTATAATAGGAGCTCGGTTGTCGAAGACATCTCGGGCTTGGATGAAAGGGCACAAAATGCAGTCTGCGGTACTGTGTGGCACACCATCAACTGGCTTCGTGCAATCGTCAACTTTTACGCCGGCAGCACACACCGCTACCACCAAGAAAAAGTGTTCGAGCGGCTCAAGAACATGCTTCAGATGGAATCAGTTCTACTAGACGACTTGCTCGACTCTTGCCCCCAATTTGGGCCTCCTGGAATCCAGCTCACAACTTCGGCTCGACGACCGAGTGGGAAGGGATCTGATGCGATCAAGAAAAAGCCTGGTCAACGAGCCAAGAATTCTCAACATGCTGACAGAAGGATGCTCATTCAGGGCTCTTTCAACCCTTTTCGAGCTGACGTGCTGAAGATGCTGACATCAGACAAACTGTGGGATGCCATTGTGGAGCAGTCCGCTACGACCCACTCGGACTCCGCTGACAGCATTCGCCCACATACTATGCTCGAGGCTCTCGTATTGGCATTCGAGAACTTTGCCGTGGTCGAACACCAGACAACGAAGACAGCTGACCGCAGTTCAGTCTTCGACAGGATTTTCAGCGGAAGTCTTGGCTGGAGTAGCACTGAAGAGACGAAGGGGGCTTCGGCATGCATAGCGCACGACGTATTGAGAGCCATGTGTAAATACGCGCACCATTTCGTCAACATACTCCAAAAGAGCTCGGAAGAAGACGGTGACTGTGAGACGGACCCAGCCATGCAACGCACCGCGAAACGAATCGTCCGCGCGTATCTTCAGATTGGATCGATTCTATTCGATACGATGATATCCACGAACTCACTCTCGACTGATGTGTCGCCCGTGCGACTATGTCAAGACTTTTATCTTCCCAAGGATCAGCATGTATTATTGCAGCAGGGTGTTGACGAAGACATCCGCTCCCAGGTTCTCGAGAGCTGCTTCCTGACAGCCATCAAATTCTCGTCCGCTGTCAACGATGACATCGAGCTGGCAACGACATTACTACGTGCACTCCTCTCGATTGCAGGTGTCACGTATGGCTTCCCAGCTCATGATATCACAAATCAAGCGACGAGACTGCATTTCAAGCGAGCGAAGAAAGTCAGTTCGGGGAGTGATATGAGTGCGAAGATCAGCTCGATGGCGCTGTCGTACCTGCAGCAAGACTGGTCGGGAGGAGACAAGAAGTTCGTGTACAAGAATGCCGACTTAGACGTCATTCTCGGCTGCTTCCTCTATCAAGGTGAAGTTATGCTGGACAATGTTCAAGAACTCGCGATCGATGGAATCCTTGCGCTGACCGAGAATGGGGGAAAAGAAGTCGTGGCATTTCCCTCACTTACAAAAAAGACAATTGCCATATTTCATCGGGCAATGTTCGACGTTTTGGTCGCGGCAACAGTGCGTCTGGATTTCGCGGCTTCATCGAGTGAAGACAGTGTCGTCCTTCTCCTCAATTACTTCACGCAGGCGGTTCTCTTGTTCCGGATTCTGGTCGGCATGACCAAGAGCTTCCAGAAACCAAGAATCGTGGCCACTGTGCTGAAACAAGGACGGAAGTTCGTTGAGATCGTAGTGGGCGCCATGCCATTCTTCAAGAAGCAGTTCTTGGACCACAACGAATCAATCATGAAGATCATAGCTGAAGTGCAGGTCGCGACAAGACGTATGCAAGTGCTTTGCGCCCATGGCAAACTCATCAAGGATGCGTCGGCGGCGACGCAAGTGCCGATGGTAAAGAGGCTACTGGAGCGGTTCATCTATAAGGCTGAAGAACTCGCGCGTGAGCATGGGGTCCTCGACGCGTTTTCCACTGGCGTGCTGAAGAATAAACGGATTGATGGCACCACGATTAACAAGCGAGAGTTGGAAGCCATGGAAGCCAACAACAGCGACACTGGCAGTGATGTCGAGTCCGAACCAGAAGAGCAAGAAAGCGACAGCTCGACAGATGAGGAGGTTGCAAACGGAGATCTTGATGGTGACGATGATGACGAGCAGCCTCCGCAAAAATCGCGTAGGCAGCACAAGTGAGGCGGTTCTGATTCGCACTAAACGTGGCAACCGAAATTATTCCACAATTAACTCGCAAGCCCCCTTCCGTGCGCAATTGCCATCTTGGCTTTCGGGCGCGAGCATTGGCATGAACGGGAATCTTGCATCGTCGTCAAAGTGCACGAACGAAGCAACAGATCTCTGGGCAATGAAGAGCATCATCGCGGCCAAGATGAGTTCTATGAGGAAACTGTCGGCGCTTTCCTCTTCTGCAGCTTCTTCGTCAGAAATCACTACAGCACGTGGGGGCGCAGAAGGTGTGCCGAAGGAACCAAGTTCACACTACGGCAAGATGCGGGTATTCTTCGACGGCATCGCGCCGACGAGTTCATCGAGTGCCTCGTCGGAGAAGTTCATCGACATCATTCTCACTATTGGGGTGGATTCTGTCCACGCTGTGACCGACAAAGAGAACTCGGTTGTGTTCGAAGCGGATTTCGCCATGCTCAAGGAGATCATCTGGGATCACACAGAATGCTCCTTATGCTTTGTCACGGAGGAGGGAACGCCGTCAGCATCATTCCTCTTCTCTACTTTAGTTGAGGTTGAGGCGCAGATGGCCAGTGCTCTACGGAGCTACGGAGGCCAGCGGCGATTACCTGACCAAGTGTACGTCGGCGCCCTCGTCGGTAGATACCTGCCATCATCCCCCATTCATCAACGCAGAGCATCGTCGGCCGGGATCGGCGTGGAACAACCCACGAGCCTTCCCACAACGTTACGACGCGAACTACTCGCCCACGAGCGACCACCGCGGTCGATGTCGCCGCGTGAGAGGCTCGCACTTCAGTATTTCAAGTCCGGGATCCTGTCATTTTCTTGCTCGATCAACGGAGAAGCGCGAGGTCTCAAGCTCGACGGAAGCTTTTTGTTTGTGTTCCCATCCCCAGATTACCACGAGCGCAGCGCGTGCCTGTTCTCGTATCAATATGGACAAGTGGATGCGTGCGAAGTGAGAGCTGGTGTGCGACTGGAGCTGCGCTTTCACCGGTCTGGTGCCAAACAGCCAATGTTCATTGCTTTCTACTCGCCCGATGCGCAGTACATTCGAGATGCCATTTGGTACTGGAAGCATGGCATGTCGGTAGACGAGTACTATCGAAAGGTAGCCACATCAAGCGGGATAAGCAGCACCCTGCGCGACATCTCTACTATCTCGGTATCTTCCACTGCGGTGTCCACTCTCATACCGCCTCGCTCTGGTCCTGCCCGTCGCAGTTCACTGAAATCCTTCCAAGACGAAGACACGCTGTGGCAGCGGATCCAGTCGCGCTGTGTCGTCATTGGATGCACTCGACGCTGTGCGGATCTGGCAAATGCAACATTTCACGATCATCATCCTGAGGTGGGTGCTGGCGGTGGCGTGAAGCAGCGGGACATCTGGCTCTGCGAGGAACATGCCCCCGCGACACTCGAGTCCAGCTCCCCACCTCGCTCCCCGTCCAAACACCACGGTTTCCTATCCCGCGGGAAATCGTCTGCGTCCATGTCGTCACTCATTCACGCAAAGCATTACTTGCACTCGGTGAAGTATCACGGCAAATTACTGAAGAGTGGTGGCAAGTACCAGATGACGAAGGCGTGGAATTTGAAGATTGTGGCGCTGATAGGAACCCCAGTCGGCGGGTTTCTTTGCTACTACGACAAGCTCGCACATTGCCCTGGGCAGCCCGGATCCGCTCTGAAAGAACGGCGTGTGATCGACTTGAGCGGCGTAATCTGTATTCGACGTGAATCGGTCGCGTCCAAGGGATCGTCGTCACAACCGTACGCATTCGACGTGGTGACCGTGTATCGCACGTGGACGTTTGCAGCAAGCGACATTCAAGAGTACGAAATCTGGTTAAATGTTCTGGGGGAAGCCGTTGAAAAGCAGAGCTCGATGTCCCCTGATACGCCGCTACGATTCCCCGTCAAATGTCTTCGTGACCCGTTGCAAAATCTCCCATCGCGAAATGACGGGACAACATCATTGGAAGTATCTCCAAATGGAGTTACCGTCTGCTCCGGTACCGATGGTGAATCGGAAGTATACAACTGGTACTTCACCGAGATCCAGAAATGGTCGGTCGGAAAGCAACACGACAGCTTGCCTTGTTACTTCCTCAGCTGTGCTGTGGATTCCATCGGCGGGGTCCTGCCTCAGGGACCCAATCCAACGTGTTACCAAGATTTTCTCTTCCAGACGTCAGAGGCCGACGCGATCTGCAGTGCGATCGAATTTTTCGTCGGAAGGTGTATGGCCAAACTGGAGATACTGGGTATTATGCATCTACACACCCAATCTCGGCAATCATCTCGGCACCCATCCCTTATGCCGGCTCCTCAAAAGTTGCCAACGGCACCGGCTGCTGAAGAAAGGAGCGGTAAGATCGGCTCAGCAAAAGAGCACGCACCGGTGGCCGTACCGCTTCGTCCTATTCGCTTTGAGCCTCCTGTCGTAGAGACTGAGTGTGCTTGCCCAGTCGTCGCTGAGATCATTTCGAATTCGGCAGCCACACCTGGATCAATCGAAGGGACTGCTACCATGGCGTCTTCTGTCTCCATGTCGGAGAAGCTAGCTACACCAGGTCCGGACGATTCAGGATCATGGTTGAGATATCAGGTCGCACCGCCAATGCCGACGGAATCTCGCCGACTCGAGTGTATCATCAGTCTAATGGGAGCGGACCACTCCCGCCAATTGCCAAGCAAGGCGGGAGGTGCCATGGTGTCGCGTTCGTGCTCATATGCAGTGCCGATTTCAGAGGAGAATGTCCCGAGATGGAAGCCGACTCCCAATGTCGAAACCCAAGAAACACAAGAAATGGACGGAGCCAAGTGTGGTGATCGCTGCGATAGCGATCAGCGGATCGACGGTGTGAAAGACTTGGACGCATTTCCCACCGTCAGCAGCATTGCCGATGCTTCATATCGAGATGACAATACAGCCTTTAAAACTCTGAACCAAGATACCCACCAGCTTTCGGCACCGAACGCATTACTTCAACTGCAGCCGGATGATGAGTCAGCGGCCGTGCTCGGTCTTGATACACTCAAAAATGAGAACCGCGAAGAACAAGGGGAAGGTGAGAGTGATCGCTTTGTATCGTTCGAGTATTGCGAGTGCACAGTTGGTACAACTGAAGCTGAGCAAGGCAGACCAGGGATCGAAGTTTCTACTTGGGAAGACGACGATTTCGAGGATGCTCGATGCGATGCGGCGGATGCTGCTGAGGTGTCAGTCGTTCTCATCGACGGTTGCATTGAAAATGAAGAAGATAGCCTCATCGTAATGGAGGACGATGAGTTCTGCTCCAGCACGGTCGATATGATCGGTGACTCGCGACCAAACTGTGATCCAGTCGACGAGATCGGCACATTTGATGCCAAAGAAGATCGCAGTGACAATATTCTGCCGACGTATGCAGACGCTGATGATTACATCCTGGAACACACGGAGACAACCGATGAATCGATGCATCGAACGACAGCGGCCGTACGGATCACGATCCCGCCATTTACGACGCGAATATCCGCGGAGCACACCTACGTGACGGATTACGACGGCACGCTGCCTCGTATCACTGTGTATTCGGTAACCTATCGGCGAGGACGCCTGCAGAGGAAGTGAGGTCATGCGGACAATTGAGAAGCGTTCAGGTGAGTTGCGGTCACTAGTACTGAAAGTTCCTGTGAGCTGAAAATCGAGGTCCAATCACTTATCTCAAGTCTTCGCGTCCATTCTGTCAGTGGTTGGGTTATAATAGCGTGATGGCGTTTCGTGCGGTAACAGGTTCCGTGAAGCTGGATGGTGCGGACAAGCAGTCGGCATTGGATACTCGACCCGAAGAGCCGCGCGCGGTGAGTGACTCGTCAATACTCCAATAATACCACTTCACTTGTCGCCGTAGCGGCTCATCGAGCGGTATCAGTATGCGAGCTTGACGGCAGCAATCGTTGAGGAAGATTCTGGTGGGCATCTTTCATGAACTCGCCTCAGAAGCGGGGCTCGGAGGTGGTCAACACTGCTGTGTCCGCAGTCAAGACAATGTACATCAGGCGTGCACTATGATTCATCGAGGGATACGAACTGATGCAGTGGTTTGCTTGTAGACCCAGCAAGATGGGCGAGTTTCCTCCCATTCGATCACGATCGCCAAAGAAAGTTGCAACGTCATCCAAGAGACGCGATGAGGACGTCAACAAGGTGTGCTGCATCGAATGAAATCTTAAATGCCATCAACGACCTCACCCGTGCGCTGCCTTACATTCCAATTTAGAGTGCAGGGCTACCACGCGTAGCTGTCAAGTCGCACGTGTCGTACGCGAAGAATGGAGAGCACCTACCGCAAGTTCTTGACAGCGGCGAGGTAAATCTGGGTCGTTCTTGATCCAACAGGGCTGTGTGCTACCAACACTGACGAATGCAATCATGGGCGTAGGAGCTGGAGGTGCTCAAATGCATTCTTGTTCGTGAGGGCTACCTGCAACGACTCGGCCACGCAAGCGCGCAAGGAAAAGTGAGCGGCTCCCACCTCAGCGAAACCATCGACGTGCTTGACTTGCTCCGTATCGCCACAACTGAAGTCGTCGAAGCGATCGTCACTTGGCGAATAAAGCAGCAAAGGCAGTCTCCTCAGGCACCCGATGTCCCGGTATTCATGTGGAACAGCATAAACTACCTGCTCAAACTCGCGTCCGATCTCGACTTTCTAGAGAAGCATCGGGGGCTCGTCCAGTGGCTGGGTTTTACGCTTGTGCGGAATCCGTTCATTCTGCCCGTGAACCTCACTACGCGCAGCCAACTAGATCAACGCGCCGACAGTAGCCCGACCCTTCAGACGCTTCCTGGTCGTGGCCGACGAGATGATTCAAGTTCCCAGTTTGTACAAGTTGGCGGGAAACGAGTCGCGGTGGATCCGGGCCTCGAAGCGACGTCCGCACTCCGCGCTGCCCAAGCTGCCGCTCTCGCGGAGCGCAAGCGTGCGAAGAATCCGTACGAGACGCGCGTCCTCAGCGACGAAGAACTCGTCCCGTTCGCCCGCATGGGGACGACGAGAACCACTAGTGCGGCGTCCGATCGCCCTGGATCAAGGGCAGTCGCGCAGGCGCATGTCGAGCTGCCTTCACAGATTGGAGAATTGGATATGGCCCGCATTCACGTATGCGAGAAGATCGTTCTGCAGGAAGAAGCAATCCACGGTCGCTACACGCGCGACTTGAAAGGCCTTTTGGTACCAGAAAGCGAGGCAATTCGTCGACGCAACATGGTTGAGATGTCCGGTGACGCGTACGCACGCGTGCGTGCCGATGCGGATGAGACGAGCGGGAAAGAAGAGGCGGGCCAGGTGTCGTTCATGGGAGATCACCGAGGGGATCGAGGAGGCACACGGACTGGGCTGCCTCCTCAGGCACACGCCAACAAGCAAGCCGGAATGCTCGGTCCCATCTCCAAGCCTCAGCGTACGTGAGACCGATGCCTCTGCTCCCCCAGACGGCCTACTAACGTTCTGTATGTCATTGTAGAACGGAAACCCGTAAGGAAGTGTCCAACGGACCGGTCACGCGGCGCGCACCTGGAAGAGACCTTGCAGCGTGAGCGACGAGCCAACATCGAGCTGGGCCTATTGATCGACCACGTGCGCGAGGAAATCGAACGGAAAGAAATGGATTTGGCGTATTTCGAAAGCTTCCCTGGTGTGCAGTTGTACGGCAACGAGCTCGACGACTTTCGGCGAAAGACACGGGCAGACGTGGCGCAACTTCGACGTGACGTGGCCGAAAAAGAGTACGTGCACAACTCACGAGCGGCGAATTTGAACCGGAAAGAAGTGATCATCCACGTCTTCAAGGAGAACCGAAAACGTGCCGTTGAGGTGGAGCGGAGTACGCGACTACTGGAGAAGCGTCAAGAGGTGGCTGTGCTGCATGGCAACTGTGGCACAAATCAAGAGGTCGAAGGTGCCTTACCAAACGCCACCAAGGAGCTGGATGACCAACCGCATGAACGAGCACAAGACCCGACTCAGTCCGGCATCACCGTCTCAGCCATACTGCCAGCGCAAGCTCAACCCATCGTGCACGACATGTGCGCGACGCTCATCCAGAAAATCACGCGTGGCAAGCTCGCGCGTGCGGCGTTCGAAGAGCTGAAAATCGAGTTCTATGTTGGCAGCAAGTATATCCAGGCAGTCGTCCGGGGTTTCTTGGCGAGGCGACGCGTGGCCAAGATGTACTGGCAGCTCACAGCGAGCATTTTACTCCAGCGGTTTGCTCGTGGCATGCTCGCGAGACGCTTGGTCGCTAGAAAACGGCACGCGAGAGCCAGGCAGCACGCCGCATTGCGTATCCAACGGACAGTGCGAGGCCATTTCGGGCGCGTGCGAATGGTGCGGGTGCGTCGGCTGTTTGCAGGGCGCCGCCAGCTTCTTCGCGCGGTGGACGAGCTCAGCCTTAGCGATTTGAGGGAGCTCGCTGAGGCCTGCTTCAAGATGGCCGCTGTCCCTACGGTGAACGGCCACAATGGAGGTCCGCGACCACTGACGTCGCTGGTGTTGGGCCTCGTACGAGTGCTGATGGTGTTCACCACAGATCGGGACGAAGGCATTTCCATTGAGCATGTGCGGTGGAGAGAGGCCGCCCATTTCTTGCGCTGCTCGTCTCGGCTGCAGCGTCGGTTGAGCAAAGTGGCGGCGATCGCCGCTACGGGTGAACGGTACCTGAGGTCGTCGCTCCTGGGCACTGCGTTGCTGGATATGTACAGCAAAGACGAAGATTTCAACGAGCACACGTTTGCGCATCTTGAGACAGGGTGGCGGGCGGCAATGACGCTCTATCGATGGGTCATGGCGTTCCATGGCGTTTGCCAGGAGCAACGTGTGCTGGAGCCAATCGATGGTTTGCGATCTATGCAGCCATTTCTGTTTGCCGAATCAACGGATGCGGTTGAAGCCATGCAAGAGCGCGTCGAAGAAGAAGAAAACACGATCCGCGAGGTGGCACTGGAGCGCCGGTTCGTGCCGTGCGAGCTCGTCGCGTCGGCGAAACCGCGAAGTCGCGCGATGCTCGTGGTCTTCGCCTTCGACGTTCCCCAGACAGAGCGAAACTCGATCCTTGGCCACTTGAGAGGTGCGCTGCCTGGCGTTTTCATCGTGATGAATCGTCGCCACGACGGAGCCGATGCATCGCTGGAGACCAGTCAGAAGCACCGTCCACGAAAGCGTTTGCCCAAGGCCCACAAACACCAACTTGAGATCCTCGGCGCCGATTATTCCAGCATCCGCGAGTCGCTCGCCGTGGGCCACGGCGTGGTACTTGACTGCGACATCGGACTGACGGATGCGCAGCAGCAGCAATTCATCGGCGCCTTTTCGGCTCTCAAAGCATCGATCAAGCCCTCGCCCATGTGCCTGCTTGTGCGTGGTGCTCTCGACAATCGCCGGGTACTAGACAGTTTCGACGGAGAGGACTCGGAGTCAGCAGCGTCCCCAGTGGCGACCACGATTAGCAGCATCTCTGGTCGGCGCGTGATGGCCGACGCCGACGTCAAGCGAGCATTTGAGGAGACTGCTGACTGGCTGCACCGACTAAGCCAGCCAGAATATGCAAATGAGATGCTCAGCACGAGCGCTGTCGACGCATGGCCTTCTTCGACCATGGCTGCTGCATTCGTGCTCGTAATGGAAGCCGTGGTGATCTTGCTCACTCCCACTAAGCGATACGACGCGCCGCAGCCCCACACTAGTGGCGTGAGCTGGAGGCTCGCGAGAAGACTACTCGGTAACCCGTCATTCTTAGCCCAGAAGCTTGCCAGTGCGAAGTACGACAGCATCTCGAGCGACAACTTGCGTGCGTTGAACGCGTATCTCGCACACAGCGACTGGCCCTCAGCGACGTTAACGCACGCTGCCAACGGCGGGTTGCTTCATGCGCTTGCATCCTGGGTTCGCTCGGTCGTGACGTGTGCGCAGATCGCGTTAGATCGCCACGGTCTCGCGTCGACCATCAGTCGATCCGCACCCGTTGCAGGCTTATTCGATGCCGTTGTGGTATACACCAACTTTGCCAGCGCAAAAGGTGGGGATGTCATGGCCTTCCAGGAGCTTCTGGATGCAGCACTAGCGGATGTCCGCGTGTACCGAAAGGTGCAGACGCTCGACGGCCGCCGCTGCGTGGTCAGCGTGTATCACGACTGCCAGCGCCTGTACTTTTGCGCGTACGACCCTGTGACCAGCTGGCGATGGCAACGGATTGTACCAGAGGAGGAAGTGGATGCGCTGCTTGCCCCCAATTCCATTGAGCGCGGACAAGACGCGGTCGTGAAGCGCCGGTCGCCACCAGCGACCCAAGCTGAAATGTACGACCAACTCGCACAGCTGTGTTTGCTTCAACCAGTGAACTCCACAAGGGCGTTGGCGACAGAAGCAGATATCAAGGCACTAGGATTTGGGCAAGAGATGGTCGAACAGCTGAGACCGGAGACGCAACAGCTCATTGTGCGCCCACCAGCGATTCGCCTCTTCCGCCGTGTTGTGCGTCTCAGTGGCCACCGTGCGACCGTCACGCTAGCCGAACTCTCGCGTGGCCGCATCCAAGTAGACGTGATGATTCACGAGTTGTCGCTCGAGCACCGGCAGATCGTAAGCCTCGAACAAATTCTTGAGCGACTGAGCCACCAAGCGGCGCGGAATGTCTTCATCCCGCCCGAGCGGATTCCTGCGCTCGTGCTTGAGCGGCTCCATCTCTTCCGACGCATGCAGTCGTCCGCGTCATTGCTGCCTCCCCCGGCGTGCTCTCACAGAAAGGACCTAATGGAGTCTTCACCACTACAGTTGGGCGTCCGCACAAAGGAAGCAGCACCAGGCCGCGTCGTGCTGCGGACAGTGATCCAAAGCCACTGGCTACCTGCTCAAGTAGGAGGCTGTGGGGCAAAGCGGTGGCTTTTGACTGTTTCCGACCACCACAGCGACGATCAGTTCCGCGTCGAGGTCTACCAACCGCAGTCCTGTGAGCGGTCTGCTCTCGCTGTTTCTAAGCGCGAGTTCCAAGACCTGCAACTCGCTGAGTTGTGTCAGCATCCGTCATCAGCGTCAGCGCCACCTCTCCTGCGGGCGATTGTCCAACAGCTTCAGTTTCAAAGGGATCCCGAAGAGGATGAGGACACGCCCATTCGATCATGTGTGTTGCGCCACCGCATGCTGGTGCGGTTTCCACTGGCGATGCCCTTTGTCGTCAGCCCGCACCACGCGGTCGAGAAACGCGGCGTCGTGCGGGTCTACGCCCAAGTGGAAACGAACGAGTCGGCGCAGCACGAGGAGAGTGTGCGCGTCCGCATTTGCTTTCCCGAGACGTGCGAGGAACAAGCGATCGTATGGCGCGATGCCGAAGTGGACTCGTTCTTCGCATCGGGCACTATTTCGTGGACGACTGCCGTACGCGCCGAGCGCAAGCGACTCGCGTACGAACTCGTTCGAAGCGTGCTGCTATGGGACGCGTCCACACAGCGAGTTGTGGCTGTGTTGCCGTGCGGACGGTTTGTGGCCACTCTGTGCACGAGAGACACGGGCGTGCGGAAGGCAGTAGCCCCCGCTAAGCCTCCCAAACGGTCGAAGCAGTCAGTCTTCTCTGCGCGAAGTTCCCGTGCTCTCATCCCGGCGCCTTCGTCCTGTGTGAAGCTTCTCGACGACGTGAATGAAATGCCCGAGCAGAACGACAACCACCACGTAGCCAATCGCGTGCTGTTTGCGTATGACAAGGACGAACGGATCCATAGCGGCAGCTACCGAGCGAACGGCGTGCTGGTCACGGTCCAAGTGTTCATGAGGGCAGTCATCGTGACTGTCCCCAAGCCGCGTGTTCCCGTGGACCGCCTTGAGCAAGAAGACTCGTTCGAGATGGCATTTGACTTCTACCACCCACCCTCGAGCTCGTCGCAGCGATGTGTTCTGTATGGGCGAACACAACTCCGTGAAGTTGTTGGCCCCGACAAGGCCGCGCTGATCGCGTCTGCTACGGTCCACGAACTCTGTGAACATATCATTGAGGTGCGGACCAGCGTGCACTTTGAGACTGTCGAGACTGTCAAGACTCACGCAGAGGGAGAGCGAATCGCGGTATCGTTTGTGCGCGATCGCCTGTACGCCAAGCACAAGGCGACGCCGCTTCAAAAGACGCTGGATGCAGACGCCGCTGTGAACGCGTCCAAGCTCATTGATGCTAAGCCCGACCGCGGACTGAAGCTGCTGACGAAAACAAAAACGATTGGTGACACCACGAGTAGCGCTGAAGCGGGCTGCAAGGTGATCTTGACGGTGTTCGACGTGCGCCACACAAGATCAGCACGGCCAGGACGAGACCCGGATCGAGATGCACGTTCCCATGTGCAACTGCGAGTGGACGGCTACGTCTGCGACTCCAGTACACGCTTGTCATTGTCTCTGGAAGCTGCAGACCTCGTGCATATTGTCGATGACGAGATGGCACTCGACCTGAAGCGAACCAATGATTTACTGTACGCTGAAGAGGCGAGGAGGCTCAAGACGCGGCTTGCCCAACTCGTGATCGACCACGTTGGTATCGAGCGGAAGCGCGACGGCACGCCCGACCGCCTCTTCCTCGTCGAGACATCAACTTTGCAGTCCACAGCCCAGGGCGAAGAGAACGAGACGATTACGCGACGGATGGTGGGGAAGACCGTGCGGCAAGTTCGCCACGTCCCTGTCGTCGTGACCGTGTTCGTTGTTGGTGACGTGAACTGTGGTGGGTTCGAGATCCAGTGTTACGCGCCCCAGACCAGCGCACGCGCAGCGCTCGTCGTCCCGCCAGCGCTTCTCGGTCTCGGCTCAGAGGATGTGGACTTCTCAGCTCTGCTCGAGTCGCTCCACAACAGCAGCACGGCCGCCTCGCTGGTGAAGCACGCTGTGTCGTTTGTTTGCATGAACACAGTGGACGACGGCACCCTCCAGCTCACTGTATCTACTCATACTACGACGGACCAAGAGCAATGGGCTTGCCACGGCCATTTCCAACGTCTTGAAGTCGGCTCCGTTTGCTTTGATGATAGAGGGGCCTCGTCTAGGTTCGTGATGGCAAGTGTGCGGCATGGACTCGTGGCCGCCGCCTCAGCGGGGAGGGAGTTGTGTGTCGTCCATCTGGGGCTACAAATGCCTACTGAAGCTCACGAAGTGGACTTGTCGTCCGCACGTCTGGTTTGCTCGGTGTCAGTATTGGGCAAACACCTTGGGGCCACGAAGGCGATCACGACCGAGGAGGTCAACTCGATATCCTCATCAGCAGACGAGTTCCTTCGCGAGTGCGTGGCACGACTCCGGATCAATGTGCTCCCTCCGATTGTCCACCAAGAGACGGACAGTGACAGTGGATCAGAGCCACCACCACGTTCTCCACGCCTCGTGATTGAGCTCAGCAAATCATAGAGATACAAACCAAGAGGGGATATTTCCGCCGCCGTTTCAGTCATGAGGGAACTCAACGATCTGAAGCGACGCTTCACTGGGAATAAAGGAGAGCCAAGAAAGAAGAGCACTGTCCACTGCAGAGCCATGGCGCCACCGACATTTGCCGCTTCGTCCCGTCAAGTCGACGGCAGAGAGGACGACGATGACGACACGCGTGACGAGATGCGCCGGCTGCGCGCCGGCATCGAGGAAGCCACGGAGTTGCGCGATGAGCTCCAGCAGAAGAATGTCAAGCTCCAGCGGCGAATCGCGTCGCTTTTGCAGAAGTCCCAAGCGGAGAGTACCAGCAGCAGCAGCACGTCAAGTGCGGCCGCCGCCGGTGATCCGCAACAGCAGCCGCAGAACGCACGTGGTGGTGGTCGACCCGAGGACAAGAGCAGCGCGCTGGAGAACGAGAAGCGGTACCTCGAGTGCCTGCGCAGCGTGCACGAGGCGAAAGTACAGACGTCGACGGCGCAGTCGCAGTACGACCGCATCGCGCTCGATCTCCAGGCCAAGCTCGACGAAAAGGAAGCCAAGGTAACGGAAATCCAAGACGCGTTCCTCGAGTTCAAGCGCGAGATCGCCAAGAACGCCGAGAACATGCGCACGGGAAAGCCCATCGCGAACCGCGTGATCGCGCAGTTTGAAAGCGCCGAGCTCAAGAAAGACCAAGAAGTCGAGAAAGTGCGGCTCAAGAACATCAATTTGCGAACCCACTTGAAGAAGCTCGAGCAGCAGCTCCACGCCAAAGAGCAGCTCGCCGAGGGGCTCCACTTGATTGACTTTGAGCAGCTCAAGATTGAGAACCAGACTCTGAACGAAAAGATCGAAGAGCGCAACGAAGAACTCCACAAGCTCCGCAAAAAGACCACGAGCACGGTCCAAGTGCTCACACACATCAAGGAGAAGCTCCAGTTTGTGCTCGCCGAGAACCAGACGCTCAAGAAGGAATCGACCGAGCTCGAGGAGGCACTGTCGGTGAATCGCGATGCGCTCGCCAAAAAGAAAAAGGATCGTGACGCAAATCGCCACGCGCTGCAAAAGCTCAAGAGCAAAGACAGCTTTGCCAAGTCGGAGCTGCTCATCGAGGACTTTGAAAAGCGCGACGCCGACCTCGTCGACTTGGAGCGCCGGCTCGCTGAGCTCATGCAGCGCCACGCGTACCTCACCAAGCAGCTCACGGCGCCGCGATCCAAGTGAGACGGACTGTTGTTGGGCAATGGATAAAGTAAGGTACAAAAACGGATGTGGACATTTGTCTTGGGTTCTATGCTGCGGAGCGTGGGGGAGAGATGTGTACAAGGATCGGCTAGTGCTATGGCTGAGGTCTGACGTGCTTTCTTTTAGGATAAGCACCCCGTGACGCGCGAACTTGCGAGCGACGAGAACTCTTCGAGCGACGCCACGAGCGCCGACGAGGAAGTAGGAGGCGTGGAAGAGGGCGACGAAGACGACGTGGAGGACGTGGAGGAAGACGCGGTGATTTTGCTGTGTGGGTGAGGAGCCAGCGCATGCCGTGTCTTGATGTTCTTGGCGCTTGGGGATGGTGACGACGGTGCCGCGAGTGACGCCGGCGTCCGCACGGCGCACGGCTCCGGAGACGCTGTGTTGGCGCGAGCATCGTCGTGCTCTTGGTTCTGTTCGTCTTGGTTGTTGCTGGGTTCGTCTGCCAGTTCCATTTTGATGGTGGTGAACAGCGATCCGCCAGTCGCGTCATCGCTCTCTGGTTCCAGTTCCGAGTCAGATGCGTCGTTGGCAAAGATACGTTGGATGGACGGTGAAAACCTAGTGGAGAGATTCCAGAATCAAGCGTCAGCATCAGTGCGTCCATCTTCCTCTTCCCATCATCAGCTACGGACGTACGTGGGTACTTGGGACGGCGTGAGGCTGAGCAGCGAGGATGCGGCCGTCGCGAGCAGTTGGCAATGCGGCGGCGTCGACGGCGGCGCGGCCTCGGCCTTGATCGTGCGCACGCGCAGTGGCGACAGCAGTTGGAGCTGCTCGCCCTGACGCGCAGCCGCGACCAGCCGGTTCTCCTTGTCACTTAGTGCTGCTCCCAGTGACGGCGACAGCAGCAGCGATGACGCGATCGAGGTCGTCCCTGGCGACAGGTGCGGACTCGCAGCCGGCAGCAGATCGGCGTCGACGTCGCCGGTCGGGTCGACAATCTGCGGGCCAACACGGGCGGCGCGGCGCTTGAATGGCGGACGCCCGCTCTTGGGGGCCGACCCTGGCGAGAAGAAACTACCTGTAGAAGATTGGAACGGCGATGGCGAAGCCGTGAGCGACGAGAACGCGTCGCGAGCGAGCGAGCCGGGGAACGGCGAAAACGCGAGATTGGTGAGCGGCGAGTTGCTGAGAAGGAAGGACGACGACGAAGAGGAGGACTTGGCGAGGCTCTTGATCTGTGCGTCCTGGGACTCAACGCGGCGAAGAAGCTCCTGCTCGCGGAGTCTGGCGTCGTGGAGCTCCTTCTTGAGCTGGTCGATCTGGGCTTTGAGGACGGCAGGGGACTCAGAGGAGGGAGAGGACGGGGAGGAGGAAGAAGAGGACGCAGAGGAGCCACATGAGCACTTTGTGGTGGGGGGGATGGGGGAGGAAGAGGACGACGACGTGGACATAGAGGAGAGGACGTTTGCTGTCGAAACAGCGGAGGACGAAGGCAGCTTCATACCACCACGAGCCGTAAAGGGCGAGAGCGACCTGTCCTTGGCATTGGGCGGATTGAAGAGCGAGGCTGCTGCGGACGCCTTGGCGGAGACGGAAGCCAGCGACGACAGTGCCGCGGCGGCTGTGCTGGGCGTGTCAAGCGACCGTGCCACGAGCATGGCACGTGTCTTGTCCGCTCCTCCTGGTTTTCTTTCACCGCTATGGAGCGATGGCGGACCCGTGAGCCCGGCCTTTGCTCCTCGCAGCGAAACCACCGCCGGGTGCTGCAGGACGTTAGTCTTGGGGATCGCTGCCATGAGCTCGTGGTGCTCTGCCTCCTCGTCCGCCTTGCGGATCGACGCCTCCAAGTCGATGCCGCCGCTGGTCAGTCGGCTCTTTTTCCGCAGCGGATTTCCACGGGGCGTGTCCAGTGCACTGTTGGGCTCGCGCTTGACGCGCTTGGCGGAGCCCGAGCCGGGACTCGCTGTGGGTGCGGTCAGTGTGAGCCGCGCGGGCCGCAGCGGCGTGGTCGTGGCTGTGGGCACGGGCCCGATCCAGTCGTAGAGCCGCTTCTTGCGGCGGTTGTCGGTCGCTGGGGCACAGGACTTGCGCACGAGACCGATCGAGCAGAAGACATTGGCAATGTCGTACAGGCGACGCGCACAGGCTGTAGGGGTGGGAGAGGAGAAACCAAGGTGAGACCAAGACGAGGGGTGCGACTAGTGAAATGAGCTCCTCCACTCACAAGTCTGGTTGGTGAGCGCGGATGCGGCGTTGGCGCCGCCGACGCAGGACGCAAAGAGCCCCATGATGTCTTCGAGGATCACTGGCTGCGGGACCTCCTGTATATCATACAGTCCGAGAAAGATTGAGTCGTCTGAAGAGGAGCCCACTGCCAAAAGCCAGGAGTACTTACATTGCAGAGGAAGATCTGGACGAAGCGCTCGCCGAGCGCAGTGGCGACGGCCTTGCGGCGCTGGTTTTCAGGCGACATGCACCCGGGATTGCCCGAGGCGGCCGTCGATGGGGATGACGACCGGCTTGCCATGGCAAGTCGTGCCAAGCCTTCCTCCTAAAACAGAAAGAGAGTTGGTAAGTCTACTTTCTTTGTTCTTTTCCAGAACATTTTTTTTCTTCTTTTGCGCCGGAACGCACCTTGAGCCGCTCGAGCGCGACCGTCATTTTGTCGTAGCCGTCCCAGCGGTAGAAGCTGGCGCGTAACCGGCCGACGAGGCCGACGCTCTGGATGATGTTGAGGATCTCGTACATGCGCCGCCGCTGGATGCCTGGAAAAAAAATGGAGAAAAAAAAATGCACGCCGTTCAGACTCTGGACGATTCCAATGCGCAGTATCCGCCGCTAGACGCACCGAGCTCCTTGGCGGCGAGGTCAATGTTAATGGGCTCGCTGTGGTTTTGGTACATTTCGCAGAATCTGGAAAGTCGCCCAACCACGAAAAAGGTCAGTCCAGGGGGAGGCCCATTGAGGCGCTATCGTCCATTGACCACGCACCGTTGGCACAAGTACGCGAGCGAGTTTTCGTTGCGCCCATCGCGCAGAGGGCTCTCGTCGGCGTCCAGTGCATCGTCCTCCAGGTCGTCCTCTGGGCGGAGCGCGAGCGGCGGCGGGCGCCCCGCGACGGTCTCTTTTGCTGTCGATGCTGCGCGGGCCATGGCGTCGTCGTCGAGAGCGAGGGAATCGGGGCGGGCGGGGCAGAGAGGAGAAGGGAGGTGTGGCTGCGTAATGCCCCTGCTCTGTTTCGAGTCTGAAGCTCCACCAACGCAAGCCGCTGTCCGGCGGCAGCCGGCACCGTCCGCTGTCAATGACACTGGAGTGTCGTACGTTGCGCGGGTCGAAATTGACCCGATTACCCGCGTTCCCTCCAACCGAGCGGACCGTATACAAACTCCGAGAGAGCTGGACCCGCCCAAATTCGAAGATACACAGAAGTGCCAGAGCCGCAACCCTAGGCTCCACTGCCATCCACCCACGTTATGAGTCATTCTCGAGGCTATCACCCCGCGCTCCGCTCCGCTCCTCTCCCCTCCGCTCCGCTCCCCTCCGCTCCTCCACTGTTCCTTTGTTGCAACAACCTTTTGCGACAAAGTTCAAGCACGAAGGATGAGAAAGAGAAGCCAGCGAAGGACATGCTGGGAAGAGGCACCCACCCAGAACGCCGACTCCCGCCAAAAATGCCCGCGCTGGATGGAGGAGAAGTGGAGGAGGAAGAGGAGGAGGACCTGCGTTTCCATATTCGTGAAGATCTCTAATGTTCCATTAAGCAAATGACTCTGCCTAATCCTCCATTTGCGGAATCGTAGTTGTAGTCTGTTGACTGGATTCTATAATCTCGTTTTACTGGGGTATTATGTACTAGTAGTATACTGTACCTAGTCGTCGCTCTCGGACGATTCGCTCGATGCGCGTCTTCGACCACCGACCTCCAAGTCGAGCGGGAGCTTCTCGTACTGCTGCTTCTTCAGGGTATGGAGCCCGGGCACCGACAGCGAGAGCGCCGCTGAGGCCATGTTGATCGAAGGGGAGGAGCTAGAGGAGGGGCTAGAGGAGCAGCTACTGCAGGTCATCGTGGTGGACCCACCTGGAGACGCTGCTGCGTGGGCTGCGTGGGCTCCGCCCACCTTGTGGTGGTAGAGATACATGGACACGAGCAGCACGCCGAGTCCACAGACAAACTCGAGCGACGGCGAGAACCGGAAAAAGACCATCGAGACGAGCATGGTGAGCATCATGGCGACCGCGTGGGCGTACACGACAGCGATATTGTCGAGGAACTTGAGGATGAACCCGACCGAGATGCCGGCGACGCAGTTGACGAGAATGGTCGCGATCGTCCAGTTGTTGTAGCCATCAAAGAACCCTCTCGACGCGATCTCGGACGACTCGACCAGCACGCCGAAGCCGTTAAAGAGGATGCCAAACACGTAGAGCTGTGCGTTCTGCCAGAGAAACGAGCTCGACGCGTCCTTGCGCTTGAATGACCACTCGGTGAACACGCTCGCGCACGACGAGATGGTCACGGCCGTGAGCACGAGCAGCAGTCCAAAGATGGTCTCCTCCGGACTCGATTTGGAGGCAATGGCCTTGGTATCGTCGGTCGACGATGGAGCTGGAGAGTGGGTCTTCTGGAGACGGTCCGACTGGCTCGTGACCACGCCGAGCAGCAGCAGCACGATCGCGATCACGCGGATCTCGCTCAATCGGCGCTTGAGCACGATGCGCACGAGCACGGCCGTCGTGAGGATCTTGAGGTTCCACAGCACCGAGAGCGTGGCCGGATCAATGTACCGCAGGATCACGTATGTGAGGTTGTTGTCGATCATATAGAGCAGCGACGGCACGGCGTAGCTCGCGCATTCCGTCAGCGTGAAGTGCGCCGGCGGCGGCAGACGCAGCGCGACAATGGCGACGATGCACAGCACGAGCTTGAGCACTTCGATGAGAAACGTGACCGTGACGCTGAGGTACAGAATCTGGCCGTCGCGCTTGGACGCGTTGATGCAGAGGTTGCCCGCGGCCAGCAGCGCCGCGCAGGCGAGCATGCCCACGAGCTTGGCCGCCTTGCGCATCGCTTCCGAGTGGGGGAGTTGACAGACTGACGCGTTCTTGTTCCCTTGCTCTGACTTCTGAGGACTCACCATCGACTATCTCACCTTCTTTTGGAATGCGAGCTTATGTTGCTTTTGTGTTGCACATCACGGTGGGTTGTTGCGAATATGCACCATAAGATGAGGCACTGGAGCTGCTCGGAAATCCATCAATGGCGATGGCGTCGACGCTGCTCGCAGGGTGCCTACGACGGCCGCTCGTGGCGCTCGCGGCGCCGACGTCGTTCCCCACGCGCGCCCACAAGAGCCTCAAGGGGAAGAGCAACGCCAGCGCGCGGTGGGTGCGCCGCCAGTGGAACGACCCGCTCGTGAAGCAGGCCAAGCGCGAGGGCTTCCGCTCGCGGGCGGCCTACAAGCTCAAAGAGCTCAATGACAAGTTCCAGCTCATCCGCAAGGGCGACGTCGTCCTGGACCTGGGCGCGGCGCCCGGCGGGTGGAGCCAGGTTGCTGTGGCCGCGACCAAGTCGACGACCGCGAACGTTCGCGTCGTGGCCGTGGACCTCTTGCGGTTCGATACGATCGACGGCGTCGCCGTCGTAGTCGGCGACTTTCGCCAGCCAGACGTGCGCGCTCAGATCGACGGCCACTTGACGCGGTCGCAGGGCATGGCAGACGTCGTGCTGAGCGACATGGCGCCGTCGTTCAGCGGCAATCCGTTCTCGGACGCGCAGCAGCAGCTGCGGCTCTGCTACAACGCGCTGAAAATGGCCGAGCTCTACCTTAAGCCTGGCGGCCACTTTGCGACCAAGATCCTCAAGGGCGAAGACGCCGAGGAGTTTCGCCGCGAGCTCAAGGCCAAGTTTGAGCTAGTCAAGGGCGTCAAGCCGCAGGCGTCGCGGCCCGAGTCGATCGAGCTCTTCCTCGTTGCGAAGGGATACAAACGCGCACCTCCGGACCAGGACGATTCTTCCGACGCCACTACAGTAGAATAGAGACCACCACCAAGAGATACCGTTGGATAGAAAAGGATGATTGTACGCCACTACTGATTGTTATCTTCAAGTCCAGTCACCCTCCACTCACTGCCGCAACGACTGCCTGTTTCCTACGTCGGGTCATTCTCTCCTTGGCTTGCATTTTCTCTTCTTTCTCTGCCCTCCCCGCGGTCTAGCTGATGTCCTGACCAAGACGAATAGCGAGGATCGTGTTGTGGTACTGGTTGAGCGCGGCCTGAATGTCGTCCTGCAACTGCATGGCCAAAGGCACGAGCTCCATGTTGACGTTCGCGCCGATCTGGGTCGACGCCGCTACGCGCGGCACGAGCACCTTGACGGCGTGGAGCATTTCCTGGAGCTCTCTGTCTTGGCGCACGTCGCCCGCCGAGTAAATGACCTTCTGGAGCAACTGGTGCACGAGCTGCTCGACCTCGTGGAGCTCGGCGTCCGAGAGCGGATTGGCGTAGGCCACGTTCGCGAGCGCCTCGCGCTCTTCATCCTCCCAGCGATTGCGGGCATCGGCAATCACCTCGCGCTCGCTAATGTCAGTCGTGCGCATCGTCAAGTTGAGGAACCGATCCACGTGAATGTTGAGCAGCGCGTCGGGCATTTGTGTCAGCACTTCGGTTATGTACCGGTTCAGTTCCTTCTCGCGCTCGATGATGAACTTTTCTTCCCGGTTCTTCCCAATCATGGTCGAAAACGGGTGGCGCTTCGGGAACCGTGGGGGCCACGGCGCGCCCTCGCTGCGTCGGCCCGAGACCGCGGCCTTGAGTAATTGGTGGAGCGCGTAGAAGTCGTTGTAGCGTCCGCCGACGAGCCACGTCGTCTTGGACTGCTCGAGAATGTCGCGGCCCCAGGTCACCCGCAGCACGTACTCTGAGTACTCGTCGCCCCAGTTCTCATCCTGCACCGTGCGGTGGCCCAGCATCGTGCACGTCATGAAGCCGCCCCTGTACGGGATCGGGGGTCCCGTCGGGAACTCTTGCCCGCGCTGCACGGGGTTGGCTAGGTCGTCGTAGAGCATTTGGCCCTGGTAGATTATTGGTTAATACTGCCCCGGGCCCTCTGTGCCACTCACAAAACCAGGTGAAACCGATTATTCTCTTCAACTTGAAGCATTATTGACTGGTTACGTTAGCAAAACCAAACACTTCACGCGTTAAAAAACGAAAAAAAAAAACTTCTACCTGAACAAAGTGGACAGTGTGTGACCTGCCTGTCGTCGACCCGATTGCAGCGTAGGAGTGGTGCCCAGTATCCTGTCTGTGGATACGATCAAGACCCGCTTCAATATCTACGTTTGGCCTGCTTTGTCAACTATTCTATAAAGCTGTGGTGGTCTTTTTAGCCAGACTCGAGGTGCTCTATTTTTCGATAAATCAGCACCGCTCGGGATGAACAGGACAGTCATACCCCGCTTTCGATCACCCATAAAATTCCATAACCCGCTAGATTTGGTTTTTGGTCAACTTTTACGGGTGATTTTACATGTTCCACAATCTGTAGTTTATATCTTACCTTTACTAATTATCAGATACCGACCAAAAAGCGGGTATGACTGTCCTGCGTTGGACTCCATCACTCCAGCCATCGTCGGTGCGGGAGAAAGGTCTGCCCCAGGAGTGCCCTGATGATCATCGCAAAATCGCTGTTCCTTGATTATTAGTCTCAGCCAGACCATTTACGGGAATCGGAGTGGTGAGACCACCACAATGAGAAACCGTTGAATAGAAAAGGATGATTGTACGCCACTACTGATTGTTATCTTCAAGTCCAGTCGCCCTCTGCTCACTGCCGCAACGACTGCCTGCTTCCTACGTCGGGTCGTTCTCTCTCTTTGGCTTTGTTTCTTGCGTTTTCTCTTCTTCCTCCTCTTCTTCCTCTCCCTCCCTTGCTTCATGAATTGCGCAACAGTCAGAAGCGGTCTAGTTGATGTCCTGACCAAGACGAATAGCGAGGATCGTGTCGTGGTACTGGTTGAACGCGTCCTGAATGTCGTCCTGCAACTGCATGGCCAAAGGCACGAGCTCCATGTTGACGTTTGCGCCGATCTGGGTCGACGCCGCCACACGTGGCGCGAGCACCTTGACGGCGTGGAGCATTTCCTGGAGTTCCGTGTCCTGGCGCACGTCGCCCGCCGAGTAAATGACCTTCTGGAGCAGCTGGTGCACGAGCTGCTCGACCTCGTGGAGCTCGGCATCCGAGAGCGGCTCGGCGTCAGCCGCGTTCGCGAGCGCCTCGCGCTCTTCGTCCTCCCACCGCTTGCGGGCCTCAGCAAACGCCTCGCGCTCGCTAATGTCGGTCGTTCGCATCGTCATGTTGAGGAACCGGTCCAAGTGAATGTTGAGCAGTGCGTCGGGCATTTGCGTAAGCACCTGAGTCATGTACCGGTTCAGTTCCTTCTCGCGCTTGATGATGAACTTTTCTTCCTGGTTCTTGCCAATCATGGACGAAAACGGGTGGCGCTTCGGGAACCGCGGGAACCACGGAGCGCGCTTGCCCCGTCGGCCGGAGGCGGCGGCCTTAAGCTCTTGGTGGAGCGCGTTAAAGTCGTTGTAGCGTCCGCCGACGAGCCACGACGTCTTAGACTGCTCGAGAATGTCGCGACCCCACGTCACACGCAGCACATACTCCGAGTACTCGTCGCCCCAGTTCTCGTCCTGCAGCTTGCGGTGGCCCAGCATCGTGCATGTCATGATGCCGCCCTTGTACGGGATCGGGGGTCCCGTCGGGAACTCTTGCACGCGCTGCACGGGGTTGGCCAGGTTGTCGTCCTCGGCCGAGAGCATCGGGCCCTGCGGCACTTCGTTGCCCTCGCCAAAGAGATCGCGCCCAGCCTGCGCGAGCTGCTCGGCGTTGAACTGCTCGCCAGCGACCGCGTGGCCCTCGACCTTGACATTCTCTTGGCCCATCCAGCTCAGGTCGGCGTTCTGGAGCGACTCCTGGCCCACCATCGCACCGGGCACGCCAAGCGACCCGACGGCGCCGAGCTCGCCGGCCTGACCGGGGACAGCCGCCATGGGCTGCACCGAGCCGAGCGTCGCCCCACCGCCCAGCACGCCAGCGGCACCGGCGATTCCGAGCGAACCGACCGCGCCAAGCGTGCCCATGTGGGCCTTCTGGTGAGCCTCGAGCTCCTGCAAGCGACGCAGCGCCTCGGCCTCGGCCTGGTGCGCGGCGGCGACAGCGTCAGCCGCGTTGGCCGCTTCCTGGGCCGCACGCGCCGCGGCCAATGCGGCCTGCTGCGCACGCGCGAGCGCCAACTGGCGGCGCGCTTCTTCGCGCTGCACCGAGCGACGGAAGGCGTTCTGGATCATGCGAGCCGCGGCCTCGCGCTTGAGCGCCACGAGCTGCTGGCGCTCCTGCTCTTCGCGCTCGGCGGCGAGCAGACGAAGCCGCTCTTCTTCCTGGGCCTGCAGCACGAGCCGCTGCTGCTCCTCGGCACGGCGACGCGCCTCTTCGACGGCGGCACGCGCCTTGCGGATCGCGTGGAGACGCGACACAAAGTGGCGCTGCGCCGAGAGCGTAAAGAGCGCCACGTGCCAGCGCCTCTTGGCGCTCTGCTGGCGCTGCGCAGCGACCACAGCCTGCTCCTGCAAGAGCCGCTGGCGCAGCCTGGCCTCTTCAATCTGCTGGCGCCGCTTGAGCGCCTTCTTGCGCCCGAGCTTGCCGCGCACAATGGCCTGGATCTTGACGGCGGCACCGACGCGCTGCGCGTGCAGCGCCTCGAGCCGCGCGCGCGACTGCAGCAGCATCTTCTTCCACGTATTGGCCGCGACGATCGCAATAATGGCCGACCGCAGCCGCTTGCGCGCGATCGCCTTGCGGGCCTTGGCCTTGCGGTTGGCGTTGCGGAGGCGGATAAACTGCTTTCGCACCAGCGACATGCGGAAGACGGCCTGCATGCGCAGGATCGCGGCCTTGCGCTTGCGGGTCTCTTCGAGCAACCACAAAAAGGCCTTTTGCGACAGGATCTTGGCCGTCGCGTACCGCCAGCGACGGCGCGCGAGCCACTTGCGCAGCCGCGAGACGATCCACGGGCCCATCTTCTTCATGTCGACCTTGAGCAGCGCGTCGAGCAGCGCGATCTTGCCCGTCTTGAAGAAGACCTTGGTGCGACCGAGACGGTACGCGTCGGGATCCACGCGGAAGGACCAGAGCACGGCCTCGGTGAACGTGCGGTCATTGTACTGCGCGAAGAGCGGCGTCACGGTCGGCGGCAGCACGGGCTTGTAGATGCGGCAAATCTCTTCGTACGACACACGCGTGGGCAGACCGACCTTGAGCAGCTCGCACGTCGCGAGCATACCAGTGCACCGCAGCTGGTCCACGACGTAGCCGTGGTCAAAGACGCCAGCCGTCATGGTCGGGTTCGGCTTGATGCATCGGATAAAGTTGCACCGCGTCGCGTTGAGCGTGTCCACGAGGTCCTGCATTTGGACCGTGAACTTGGACGACACGCTCACGACCTTGCGCGAGTTGGCGTCGGCCGAGTCCACCGAGTACAGCTCCTTGATGAGCGGGAGCTTGGTCGAGAGCACAAAGTCCTGCAAGTCCTTGGGGATCGTGTCGTTGTTCTTGTCAATAAAGTTGCCCACCGTGTACGGCACCTTGGTCGCAAAGTGCTTAATGATGAAGACAAACTTCTTGTCCTTTTCGTGCGGCGCGAGAAAGTGCGCATGACCGGCGTGCGTCTTGTGGAGCGTGGCGTTCCACTTTTCGTCCGACGGCTTGGGGGTCTTCGACTCTTGGTCCAGCAGCGGCAGAAGCCCATTGGGCTTGGACGAAATGAGCTCAATGCAGTCGCGGTTGTCGGGCCACACAATCTTGCCAATCTCAATGCCTTCCTGCGTGAACAGCTCCTGTTCGGCGATGAAGACCTGCTGGTTGAACGTGGCCTGGAGCGCCTCGTTCGCATAGTTGATCAGGAGCTGCTCAAAGTCATTCTCTTCAAACGACTCGAAGCCAAAGATATCCAAGACGCCAATGAATGGCAGCGTGCTCGCGCCGTGGCCGAGCGACTGGTTAATCTTGAACACAATCCACTTGAACAGCGCGTGGTACATGGACTTGGCGATCGCGTCGCGCACGTAGCTACCTTCCTTGGCCGACCGCTTGATCGTAAAGGTCTCACCACGCGTCGAAATCTCACGCTCCGTGATCACCTTGGAGAGCTGCGTGCCCTCGACACCGAGCAGCGACGCACACGATTGCAAGTACTTTTGCGCGTGCGCCGGGATTTCGCCGGTGTCGCCCTCGGCCGTCTCACGGTGCTCTAGCACCACGTTGCCGAGATGGAGCAGCCCGGCGAGCACGGCCCAGACCTGCTTCTGGAGACCGGCGTTAATGCCGACGGTCGCGAGCGCGCTCACGACTTCGTCAAAGAGCAGCTCGTCATCGACGTTCGGGTCCGAGACGCAGCCGCTCTGGTTAAGGTACTGGTACTTCTTTACGTCCTCGAGCTGCAGCTCGGCGCTGAGCTGGTCGTCGGCGCCGGCCAGCAAAAAGTAGAAAATGTGGAAGTTGCGTTCGCCCGGGATCTGCGCGACAACGCGGAATTTTTCGAGCAGGTACGTCTCGATGAATGCGCCGCACAGCGTGTTGGTCTCGGGCTGGAACTGGAGCTTCATGAACTTGCCAAAGCGCGACGAGTTGTGGTTGCGCAGCGTCTTGGCGTTACCAAAGGCCTCCAGGATCGGGTTCGTATCCCACAATCGCTTGTCGAGCTCGATCGCGAGTTTGGTCTTGTCTTCAGCATCGGCAACCGCCGCAACCGCCGTGGCGCTGCCAGCACGAGACTTCTTCGAGGCGGTGGCCAGCGCGGCGAGGTGCTCACGCGACGTGAGGTACCGCAACACGATCTTGGACGTCTCCGTCTTGCCGGCACCCGATTCGCCTGAGATGACGATCGACTGGCACTGCGCTGGCGTGCGCAGCGCCATTTGCTGGAACGCGACCTCGGCAATCGCGTACGGATGCGGCGCGCGGTCGCCCATTTGCGTCTTGATGTAGTCTTGAATCTTGGGTTCGGCCACGCGCACGAGCGGGTTCACGGCGATCAGCACGTTGGCCATGAGCGTGTACGGCTTGAGGTTCTCGGGACGCGACCGCGCGTGGAGGTTCTCCAGAATGCCGGCCTCATGGATGTAGTAGAGCGACGTCATGTCGTCCACGGTGCGCGGGTTCACGCGGTACAGATCGCCCAGCTCGCGCAGATCGAGCTGTTCCTGGCCGTACTTGCCCTGCACCGTGAGCACGAGGCCCTTCTCACTGTCTTCCTTGGTCGAGAGGATCTCGACGATGCGCCAGACCCGCTCGGGGTCTGGGATCCAGATCTGCGAGCCGATCTCGATCGGCGTCTGCGAGAGCGAGCGCATGATGTCGGCCGTGCTCGTGCGGCGCAGCTGCTCCTGCTCGGCGCGGCGGCGGTTCTCGAGCACGAGCCGCTGGTTACGGCTCAGCTGCGACTCGTCCACGGGGGCGCCGCGCGACGGCTTGAAGAGGCTGTGGGCCGGCAGCGCACTCGACGCCACGAGCTCCACGCGCGGTTTGCTCTTGTACGCCATTGCAACGGATACGTAGCTGCTCGCGATACTCTGGACGGTTCAACTGGATGACAGTAAACGAAGAAATGGTCAGTCGGTTCCGTCCGAGAGATCAAATCGCAGAACCGATCTTTGGAGATCAAATAAAAGAAAAAGAGAGAGAACAAAGAAACTGTTTTCTTCTCTCTCTCTCTCTCTTCCAACGGCATGCATAGGGCGCCGACATGGGGAAAGCAAACGTACCGATGCGATCGATCTTTTCACGGCTTGGTCAATCGCAGAGTGCGGAAGTTCTCTCCTTCCTCGGAACTTCCTCTGGATTCGGGCGCCTTGCTGTGTCCCACGCGACGACACGACCCAGACGACAGACAGCGAGAGCGATCACCCACAACGACGACGACGACGGTGACGGGTGCCCGGGTGCGGGCGCCGGTGCGGTGGTTGCTAGAGTGTGCCGAATGTTCGTCCGATCGCCACGTTCGACTCTCCTTCACTATCGCAAGAGGGGGGAAGGGTCCGACGGGAGGCGATCTCCCAACATTCTGAAATTTCTGAACATCAACCGGTAATGATTCGATCAATACCGGTATTGTACTGACCTTAAGTACGATCCAGGCAGTGGTGCTTGGATTGGCTAAGTTCGTTTATTTGCGTGTCCTTAGAACCGCAAGATCCTTGTGGTGACTCGCGCGTGTCACGTAGCTCTTCACGTTTCTGCAACTCCCACGTGACGGGGCCCCCCGTCAGATTCGCTCGCTCGCCGTCGTCATCGCCATCCTCTCCCTTCTCTCTTCTTCCGCCTTTTGGATCCATTGCCCGCAGTCTCCAACTGGATCCAAAGACCTTAGTCTCCCCCTCGTTCCCCTCTGTCACCATGGCCAAGCTCAGCATCAAGAACGTCGACGTCAAGGACAAGCGCGTGCTCATCCGCGTCGACTTCAATGTGCCCTTCCAGAACGGCGCGATCTCCAACACGCAGCGCGTCGACGCCGCGCTCCCGACCATTCAGTACGCGCTCGACAATGGCGCCAAGGCCGTCGTGCTTATGTCGCACCTCGGCCGCCCCGATGGCAGCGTCGTTGCCAAGTACTCGCTCGCGCCCGTCGCGACGTACCTCAAGGAAGCGCTCAAGCGCGACGTGCAGTTCCTGAGCGACTGCGTCGGCCCCGAGATCGAGGCCGCGTGCGCTGACCCGGCACCGGGCAGTGTGATCCTTCTTGAGAACCTGCGCTTCCACGTCGAAGAGGAAGGCAAGGGCAAGGACGCTGATGGCAACAAGGTCGCCGCGACCAAGGAGCAGGTCGCTGCGTTCCGCGCGAGCCTCAGCAAGCTCGGCGACGTGTTCGTGAACGACGCCTTTGGCACGGCCCACCGTGCGCACAGCTCTATGGTTGGCGTGGACCTGCCGATCAAGGCTGCCGGCTTCTTGCTTGACAAGGAGCTTGTGTACTTTGCCAAGGCGCTGGACGCGCCCGAGCGCCCGTTTGTGTCGATTCTTGGTGGCGCCAAGGTGGCTGACAAGATCCAGCTGATCATGAACATGCTGGACAAGGTCGACGAGATGGTGGTCGGCGGCGGCATGGCCTTCACGTTCAAGAAGGTGATTAACAACATGGAGATTGGCGGCTCGCTCTACGACGAAGAAGGCGCCAAGATCGTCCAGGCCATCGTCGACAAGGCCCAGGAGAAGGGCGTGAAGCTGCACCTGCCGACCGACTTTGTCATTGCGGACAAGTTTGCGGCCGACGCCGCGACCAAGATTGTGACCCAGGACGAAGGCATCCCTGCCGGCTGGATGGGCCTCGACGTCGGTCCGGAGTCGCAGAAGGCCTTTGCCGCGGCGATTCTCAAGGCCAAGACCGTGGTCTGGAACGGCCCCATGGGCGTGTTCGAGTTTGATGCCTTTGGTACGTTGCGATTGTGTCTTGTTGGCAATGATTCGATGGCTGACTGACCCATGTCTCTGATTTCTCTCTGTCCAGCCCAGGGCACCAAGACCGTCATGGACGCCGTCGTCACGGCCACGACCACGGGCGCCACGACGATCATTGGCGGCGGCGACACGGCGACGTGCTGCGTCAAGTTCAACACGGAGGACAAGGTCAGTCACGTGAGCACGGGCGGCGGCGCCAGCCTCGAGCTGCTCGAGGGCAAGGTCCTCCCGGGTGTCGACGCGCTCTCGTCGGCGTAAGTGTGATTTGCGATCGTGTGAAAAGTGCCCATGCACAGGCCAGAAAAAAAAGGGCGAAATGGATTCGAGACAAACTCGCGATTGGATATGAATACGCTTTGTTTGTTTGCTTACATAGATCCTATGCAGATATCTCGAGCCATCTCTGATCCAGAAAGAAGCGCCTTCGATACGAAAAGCTCAGGAAGGAGTCACGACAGCGTCGACGACGGTTTACATAATCTTGACAAAGAGCTGGTTGAGGTTCACAGTCAGCTCAGACTTCGGTCGTCGAGTACGAGCCGGCATAGCCCATACTGTCGAACCCAGTCATGGACGCATAGCTAGCGTAGTGTTGAGACTCGGCGAATTCGCGGTCGGCCTTGGTCTGGTTCCACTCCTCCATCTCGCGCTTGTAGCGGGCTCGGTCTTCGCGCTCTTTCTCGACGAACGGGGCCTTCTGCGACTCGGTCGCCTTGCTCCAGGCCTCGCCGAGCTGCTTGGAGATATCCGTGTTCTTCATGTCTGGATTCTCGCTCTTGATGCGCGATCGCATGACCTGGCTGTAGAAGAGAAACGCCGATGACGCGCGCTTCGGAGCGTCCGGGTGTTTCTTCGCGCGCTTGTTGGGCACGCGCAGCGGGCCGTCGTACGAAGCCATCTCTTCCTCGTATCGCTGCTTGTCCTGCTCGGCCGCAATCTTCCACGGCTGCTTGTCTTCGTCGGCCATCTTGGCCCACGCATCGGCAATCGCGCGCATGATATCAGTGACCTTGGCGTCCGGCTCGAGCGTGGCCTTGATCTCATCCCGCTTCTCCATCGAGAAGAGAATGTAGGGCGACTTGCCGCGCTTGGGCGCGCCGGGGGCCTTCTTCTGGAGGCGCTTGCGCTTCTTACCGGGCTTCACGGGCGGCAACCACGACGTGGCCGCATGGTCGGCGGACGCGGCGAGGGGTTCCATGGATGGCGCGTGTTGGGGTGGAAGGTGTCCTTGAAGCTGCTTGGGAGCGGCGCGCTTGACCTCTTGTTTCTATGCCTATACTCCGTGCGAGGCAAATCGAAGACTGAGGGATAAACTATACCATACAGAACTCAAAGCGCCGCAGAAGCAAGGCGGAGAACATCAGGATGTCAAGGTCATCCCTCCGTGTGATACTTCATTATAGTACGATTCCTGAGAAGGCCAGGATGGACGACAGATGGGATCAGCAAATTGAGAGTTTATGGCCAATCCAAGCACTCTAATTTGAATGTTTATAGCCAATCCAAAGTCTGTTTTTCGTTCAAATTCTCCCCTTCTGGGTCAAAATGGCGCAATCGTACTTTGTAGAGACATCATTTTCTATTGGTTTTTAATTGGACTCCGGGTCTCCTTTACTACCAGTGAAAGGCTCTTATCGGATCCATTCAATTCGAGCAGGGGCAAGACGAAACCAAGCGACACCCGAACGGCAACACCTTCGGCGAGCAAGACGATGGCGAAGCACCACCCGGACCTCGTGATGTGCCGTAAGCAGCCAGGCATCGCGATCGGCCGCCTTTGCGAGAAGGACGACGGCAAGTGTGTGGTCTGCGACTCGTACGTTAACCCGTGCACACTCGTGCGCGTGTGCGACGAGTGCAACTACGGCTCGTACCAGGGCCGGTGCGTGATTTGTGGCGGACCAGGCATCTCCGACGCGTACTACTGTCGCGAGTGCACGCAGCTGGAGAAAGATCGCGACGGGTGTCCCAAGATCGTGAACCTGGGGAGCTCCAAGACTGATTTGTTCTATGAGCGGAAGAAATACGGGTTCAAGAAACGATGAGTGACGGTGACGCAGTTTGGCCGATGAAGGCAAGGATATGGACAGCATCATCAGCACCAACGCACACTGGTGTAGTATCTACCTTCTTGCTGCGTGTGCATGTTGGGGCTAACGCCGGAATCACAATACGACAGATCACGTTCATCCAAGTCTTTTGAGCCGTTCTGCTATTCCTCTTCCCCGCATTCCGCAGAATTTACGTGAGCAGGCGGGTCGAACGATTTTTCGTGGCATTGGCTTCTCTTCTGCACTCAACCCTCCGGATAATGTACGACTATAACCAATGTTTCAGGCTTTTCATGACATTTGCGTCTTGAGGACGCCCAACCAACGACCGATACTCAACGAACTCATAGCTGTCACGCACTATGAGCCTCTTCAATGGCTCGTTCTCTGGGTTGCCTCATTTCATGTAGCGGGGCAATACAGTAGCTGGCGAGATGCTGAACTAGTAGTGTTCCACCTTGTCTGAGCGGCATCGATTCGTATGCCGTATGCTGGTGGCTCGCAATGCAAAAAACCAGAAACGCTCCAGGTTGTCGTTTGCTTTGAAGCTCATCACACCGCATCCAGCGCACTCCCGTCATCCACTCGAGACACATGAACTTTCTAACGCAGAGCTCTAGGGTGTAGTTTCGTCTCCCCCCAGATCCCAAAGCATGGGGCCTATATGCCGGTGGAGAATCACCATGACAGCCACAGTCTTGGATACCAGCATCAAGCAGTGCCGTGCGGACTGATCAAAATGGAGCATAATAGACTTGGACGTCTCCACAGCTGACCTCGTCACATGTGCCATCCTGATTCCTTCGCTTCTTCAACCCCGATCGTCCAAGAGAATTCCTGGAACCAGACCTGGAATCTGGAACTGCAGGAAGATATCAAGGAATAGAATCCCGGGTTGGCGGTAATTTACTGTGATTGCCCGAACGTGGGACGACTGGTTTGTCTGTCGCATGATTGCCTGCAGTACTGTTCTTCGGTTTTTTATTCTGACGCACCACCTGGGTAAGTTTATTTTCGGCTGAAAGTTATCTGGTTGGCCAAAAAGCGCATTTTTCAGCAAATGAGAGCCAAGGATTCATTTTCAGGCTTGTGTTCTCTGTCCGCCGCGTCGAGCCACAACTACCGGCGCCTTTGCGGTGACGCTGCTGCTTGGCATTCGAGCGGAGGAAGCGTTGTCACCCTTCAAGTCGCACGGACCCTCAAGACAGCGGTTTCCGCGGTCAGCGCGATACACAGCGGAAGAGCGGAGAACGTATCCAAGCCACAGGCATCCGCGTGCTTGCGAGAGAGGAGACAGAGTTCAAGCTCCCAAGCATCCAGTAGAAAGAAGTACAAAAAAACAAAACAAAAAAACTCGTGACGCAAGGTGATCCAAGGTAAGCAATAGTTTTTATTTCTCTCGGCGCTGGTGTCGGCAAAACATAAAGAACGGGAAGGAAGAGAAAAGGGAATCCCCCGCCCCCACTTCCTCCCCTTGCCGTACATGGGGAAACCTGTGGGGAAACGCAGATACTGACAGTTGGGTAAATGGCTCTGTAGGTTGAAGCAGGGGCCAAGATGATGCAGCGCCTGCGCCACGCGTTGGGCGGTTGGCTGCCGCAGCCGCCGGCCGGCACGCGCATCGATTTCCAGGTCACTGCGCCGCTGGGCCACGGCCAGACGCTGTACATCGTCGGCGACATCCCCGCACTGGGCGGCTCAATCGACTGTGTACCCAATCCAGCGGCGTCAGCGGGCAACTCGGGCGGCACGAGCAGCGCCACGTCGGCCGTGCTTGAGGCTGGACTCGCGCTCGTGACGACGCCCGATCTGTATCCGATCTGGTACAATTTGGAGCCGGTGGTCGTGCCGGCGGGAACGGTGATCCGCTACCGCTACGCGGTGTGTACAGGCTCCAAGTTTGCGCGGTACGAGACGATCGACGCGCCGGCGCGCGAGATTGTGGCGCGTTTGGAGGATGTCCAGACGCAAGACACGCTAGATTCGCTTGTGACGTTGCCTAGCGACGGCTGGGGCGTCGTGCCGCGACTGAGCTCCGGACAGGCGTTCCTCGACCGTCGTGCAAGCGGCGGCAGCAGCGACGCAGGTGACATGGGAAGCGGGCCCGGCGGTGGGAGCAGTATCGGCAAACGCATGAAGCGCGGGTCCAAGAAGTTTTCGCAGTCGATTTCCGAGTCGATCCCGGAAGAAGTCGGCGACGTCGAAATGAACGACGCAGAAGAAGAAGCCGAGGTCGAGGACCAGACGACGAGCGAGCGCATGCCGCCGCAGTTTCACCACCACTTGCATCGCAACCGAAGCGCACCAGCCGCGGTGCCGTCGTCGGAGGAGGAGAGTTCTCGGCTTGTGTGCCACAGTCCAGTCCACAATCGAGCACGCTCGTACTCGGACGAGTCGATCAAGTCACCGCAGAACGTGACTATCGAGGCGACGGATGGTGTGATTATTGTGGTCTATCGACTTCCCGTGCTCGTGCATCGAACGCCCGAAGGCGAGTACTTGATCGAGTGGGAAGATGACAACCTCGTGTGCCCAGCGGGGCTGTTGAAGGAGATGAACCACGGATCGCATTGGAACCGTGTCAGCTCGATGCGGCTCACGTGGGTGGGCACTGTGCATTGCTCGTCCGTGATTCCCAAGGAAGACGAAGAACGGCTGACGCGCCAACTCGAAGCGTTCCACTGCGTCCCGGTATTTCTGAACCAACAACTCGGCGACACGTTCCACAGCTTTTGCTACGGCACACTGTGGCCTATCTTCCACAATCTCGTCGGTGTCTACGGCCGACTGCCGACGCGCTGGTGGAACCCAAACGAGCAAAAGAATGCGTGGTCGTCGTACAAGAACGTAAACCGCATTTTCGTGAACAAGGTCATCGAAGTGTACAACGAGGGCGATCTTGTGTGGGTCCATGGACTCCACTTGCTTGTGGCACCGTCCTTCTTGTCTCGTCGACTGCCGAACGTCAACGTTGGACTCTTCGTGCACACGCCATTCCCGTCCTCTGAGATCTTCCGCACCCTCTCCGTCCGGGCGGACGTGTTGCGTGGTATGCTCTCCGCTGACCATATTGGATTCCACCTGTATGAACACGCTCGGCATTTCCTCACAAGTTGCCGACGCATCCTTGGTCTCACGTACAGCGCCCAGCCAGGTGGATACATTGGTATCGAGTACAGCGGACGGATGGTCATGTTGACTATCAGCCACATCGGCATCGAGACCCCATTCATGGACTTCATCAACCAGAATGAAAGAGTGATCAAGGACTCGGCCGAACTGAAAGAGAAGTATAAGGCGAACGGTCAGGTTGTCGTGGTCAGTATCGATCGTGTCGAGCGGCTCAAGGGCATCCTACTCAAGCTGGGTGCGATCGAACACTTCGTTGCTCAGTACCCCGAGTATCAGGACAAGCTGCAAGTCATCCAGGTTGGTATCGTGGATACGTCGAATCCATCTGAAGAGAAGGCTGTTCTCTACGCTGAAATTGCCGACTCGGTGGCTCGGATCAACGAACGCTATGCCTCAGTCCGAACGCAGCCTCTAATTTCGTACTCCACCGTGGAGAACACGGATATGGCCTTTCGGCTACCATTGTGGAAGACCGGCGATATCTACTTGACGACGAGTGTCCGGGACGCAATCAATCTTCATCCGTTCGAGTTTGTGCACGCGCACGAACTGTCCAAGAAGCCTGGTGTTCTGATTGTTTCAGAATTCTCCGGGAGCAGCCGCGTATTGACCGGAAGTATTGGTATCAACCCTTGGAAGCGTGAGGAAATTGTGAAAGGTCTGTTGCTCGCGTTGACGATGTCGGACGACGAGCGAAAAGCCCGTCATCGAAAAGACCTCGAGTACATTCGAAACAATTCGCGCACGAAGTGGGCGGAACGGATACTTGTTGATTTGAAACGGACCAAGAAGTACGCGGCAGAAGGCGAGCACATGGGCTACGGTCTTGGTTTGGGGTTCCGCATGCTTGAATTTAATGCCGGGTTCAAGCTGCTCGACATTGAAGCAGTTGCGAGAGCCTATCGCACAAGTTTCCGCCGAGTCATCCTGTTCGACTACGGCAACACGTTGACCCAAGAAGAGAGTAAGAAGAACGACTTCTCGAAATACCTCCATGCTGCGGAATCGACAAGTGAATCAACCCTCGTGTCGCGCGCTGAAACGCCCGCTGCATCACCGGAGCTGTTGTCAGCACTCACGCTGCTGTGCGCGGATCCTCGCAACACTGTGTTTGTGCTGAGCGGGAAAGAGCGCGCAGATCTGGAGAGAACCTTGGGCTCCGTGAAAGGTCTTGGTCTCGCCGCCGAACACGGATATTTATACAAGTGGGGTGATTCGAAAGGGGTTGACGGCGAAGACTTTTGGATGTGCACGAAGGACAATTTCGACGATTCATGGAAAGACGTGACCCACTCGGTCATGGATGTCTACTCGCAACGAACCCACGGTACATACGTGGAGCTCAAGGGCAGCTCCATGCTTTGGCAGTATCGAGACGCAGATCCAGAGTTTGGCCAGCTTCAAGCGAAGGAATTGCATGACCAGCTCACGCAAGTGCTGGAGCATTTCCAGGTCGAAGTGCTGACGGGCAACGACTATCTGGAAGTTCGACCGGAGGGCGTCGATAAAGGAGTGATCGTGGACCGCATCATGTCTACACTGGAATCGTCTGGCTCGGGGTATGTGGACTTCGTGTTGTGTGTCGGAGACGATCTCTCGGACGAGTTCATGTTTCAGTACCTGGAAGACACACGAGGGGGTCAGAAGTCTTTCACGGTGACGGTCGGCAAGAAACCGAGTGCCGCGAAGTACTTTGTGAATGACGTCGACCAGGTGATGGAGCTTGTGCACTCCATGACGAAGGTCTCGACGGCGGCAAACCGTAACCTATCGCTGAACGATCTTCGTCTTCTCGACCACGGCTCGGGGCGACTTGGAGCGTAAGTCCTGCTTATTTATCCCCCACTGCTAGGCCCGGTCGGCAAACTGATTACTGACATGTTTCTCATATGTACGCAGGTCTGAATTCTTGTCTAGCCTTCGCGTGCAGGCTCCTCCTCCAACCTATGGAAGTGATGTCAGCTTCGAGACCACTCGTCCAGCCCAAACACCCTACAACAACAGTTTGACGCCAAACATGTCGATGCGGATGTCTGAAACTGGCACTGCCCCGACTGGTGGTTTGAGCGTCGAGACTGGTGGACTCGGTGGTGGTCTCAGCAGCCTTGGTGGAGGCCTGAGTGGTGGGCTGGGTGGCGGTCTCGGTGGGCTGAGATCGCGCAACTCGATGTCGATGAGTGCTCTATCGACTGCCACGAGTTTCGCACCCTGCACGTCGTCGACATACGAGCAATACGTCAGCAACATTGGCGAGAGCGAGAACGAAGACGACCCGGGCGGGATCTTCTTCTAGTCGATTCCCCACATACATAGACACAAGACAAGGCAGAGCAATACGCCTATCGGTCCGAATACTGTATTTCGATCGATAGCCGGTTGCGTTTTTACGTCGGAGCATCTGCAGGTGGACGGAGAAGCAGGAATCCGCTATTGACAGCCAGCCTCATAATAAAACAAGAAAACCAAAACAAAGACGACAATTCACAGGCATTTGGCTGTACAGTAGCTCCCGTTCTATCCCTGCACCGCCCGTTGAAGCTCTTTCCGCAGCGCCGCCGCGTCTTCTTCCCCTTGTGCAGTGTCGAGATACTTTTCCTGCGCGTCCCCGACTTGGTCGCCAAACGCATAGTCCTTGAGCACGGCCGTGTTCCAGTCGACGCTCGTGAAGACAAAGCCATTCGCCTTGTCGATCACTTGCACGAGCTTTTGCAGCGACTCGGCGTCCTGGATCTGGAGCGGATAAAAGTTGACCAAGCTGAAATCCTCGACAACCTCGATCAGCGCCTCGTTCATGCGGCGAAACTTTTGCGCCAGCGCTGTGGGTTCGCGCCGCCGCGCGGAAGCTTCGTCGTGTGATTCACCGTAGTCGACGCTGTCGTCGTCCACTTCCGTGTCGGTCGGATTGTCAAGCCGGTCGAGGAGGTACCGCAGGTCGAGCACGTCTGTGTAAAACTCGAGGTTGAAGGCGAGCTTGCCGTACTGCTCCATGAGGTCCATCTTGGAGAGCACGTTGATGTGGGGCAACTCGAGCCGCACCATGGAGCTGAGGCTGACCATGACGACGGAAATGAACTTGGCGCTGTCGGTACAGTGGTGTGCGTCCACCAAGTGGACAACCGAGATGCGGTAGTTGAGCTTTTGAATCTTCTGGAGAATGTTGTAGACGCTGCGCTCGTGCGTGTACAACTCGACCTGGCCCGGAAAATCAAATATGACGTACTTTCCTATCACCACCAACAAACCACGATCGCCGTGAGCCGCTGGACTGCTCGCCAGTGGATCTCCATGGTCCTCCTCACCTTCGAGTGCCTGGAGCCGCTCCTCGAGCCAATCAAAGTTGTGGTCAATATACTCCATGCAGTACACGAGTCCTACCAATCGATTCCCACGTCAGCGACTGCCCATGCGGCGATACCAGGGAATATGGAGTGACGCACCGCCGTTCGGACCAAGCTCGAGATCCTCCATGACGGTCTCGAGACAGACCATGCCCATAATGTCGATGGCAGGCGTGTACGGCAGGCGCTCGTTGGCAGGGTCCATATTGACCACGGCGACGTCCCGGCCGTTGGCCTGCAGGAACTGCTCCATGCCGTTGCAATACGTCGTCTTGCCCGAGCCCGGCGGGCCCAGCACCATCTGCGCGAACGGCATCGAGGCCGCTTCTTCCGATCGGCGCAGCTCTTCGATTGGCGAGCAAGGAGATAATGGAGAGGGGGCCACTAATCCAAAGGATACGGTAAACTGTATTCAACCAATCACAGGCGATGTTGAAGTGGCTCCTAGGCGACGCTGGCCGCATCGAGCCCCAGCTCGCGGCAGAAGTCGTTCTCCATTTGCTTGAAGATCTCATCGTCCATTCCACCCGTGGGGGACGTGGCCGTCGATGCGCTCGCGGTGGACGCGGGTTGTAATGGCGCGGTCTTTGGTGGTGCATCTTCCCGACGACCTCCTCCTCCTCCTCCTCCCCCGCCCACCGCTTGCTGCTGCCGAGCGACCGCCTCCCGCGTCGCCTTCATGCGCTCGCTCTCGCGCTTAAAGTAAGCCTCCATTGCCTGCCGCTCGCCGCTTGTCGCGCGCGACAAGGTCCGTGGGATCTCCATGATGTGGAGGTTGCCGATCTGGTCGCCGATCGCCATGAGCTGCTGCTTGACGTTCTGGTTCGTTGGGGCGGCGCCACCAAAAGCCGCAGGTGCAGCGCCACCAGTACCACCGACTTTCGATCCTTTTACTGCAGCTGCGGCGGTTGCGGTCGCAGAGGACGCTGCACTCCCAGCGGGCGGAGCTCCTCCTCCTCCTCCTCCTGCTCCTCCTCCTGCTCCACCGCCCGTCGTCTGCGGTCGAAACTCGATGGACGTGAGCGGACACGCCGTGACGCCGACCACAAGACTCGCGCGATGCGACTGGTCCATAAAATCCCACACTTCGAGCATGCCGTCGGCGCGGCCAACGTAGACCACGGCGGGCCGCGTGGGCGAAAACGCCGCACATGTGAACGCCGCGAGCGACAGCGGCGACGTGAAGATGGGACCGTTCGTCTCGGCCGACGCCTTGCTCACTTGCGAGACGTTCCACAAGTGAAAATTGGTCTCGCTGACGGTCATGAGAATGGACGGAAAGAAGGGCGACACACGCACTGTGATAGTCGCGCGAAAGTAGTCGCGGCAGAGCCACTGCACGTACTCGACGTCATCGCCTCCGCCTCCACTGTCGTGGTCATGGGACGATGCCTTGGAAGCAGCCGACCCGGCGCTTGCAGACACAGCGTGGGGCCGCCAGTCGGCGTACAGCAATTCACCCTCTTCTGTGCCGCAGTAGAAGCGACTCGACAGCACCGCCGGTGGGGTGGACGCAGCTGGTGCGTTATTGCCCGTGTCTTCCTTCGGACGCTCCAGACAAATACACTTGAGTCCGAGCTCGCCCGTGGTCTCGACCTTGGTGAGGCCGATGCTGTAGATGGGGGTAAAGTGCACTTCTGGGACAGCGTCCTTGGCGGCGTTGGCGTTCGAAGAGGACGAGGCGGCGGCCACCGACTTGTCAGCCTTGGTGCGTGCAAGCCCGCGGTACTTGGGGTCTTTGAACCGCAGGTCCCAGAAGCTCACTTGGCCGTCGCCGGCGATCGTCACGAATTGGTGGACGCTCGAGTCGTTGCTGGCGACAACGTGGCCGCGGTTGTTGACCTCCATACCGGCGGGCAGCCAGAGCAGATCGGCTACCGGCCGCCTGTGGCTCGCATCAATACACGACACATGCAGCGGTTTGACTGGCGGGATTTGCTTGGGTGTGTCGTCCTCGCGCTTGGACGACGAAGATGAAGACGGCTTAGCGCCCTTGCCCTTGGCCATAAGCTGCTCGGCCTTGGTAAAGTCCCAGACCATGACCTGGCCGTTGTAGAGGCCAGCGGCAACAATCGTCGGATTTGTCGGATTGAAGCGCAAGGCGAGCACGTCCTGTGGCGCCTCGAGCATGAGCTGCGGGTGGATGAGGTCGACAAAGTTCCAGATGAGAATGTACGAGTTCTCGGTCTTCTCCAGCAAGTCAAGCCGCTTAGCAAAGCTCACGTTGGCCGATGCTGCGACCGCGACGACGCCATTCTTTTTTGGGTGCCAGTCGATCGCCGGTAGCGTCTTGTTCTTGCTGTAGACGAGATCCGTAAAGCTTCGCAGCTCCTTGATGGCGTTCTCGTTCTTGTTGGCCGCACTGCTGCCGCCGCGACCGCCCGTTGCTCCGTCCTCTTCACAGAGGTTGGCAAAAGGATCCAGAAAGATGTCGAGCGTCTCATTTTGCTGGAGCGCGTCCTCGACGAGCGGCAGCACTTTGTCCAGAAACGCCTGGAGCTTGTCCGAGTCCATTTCGTCCTGCTGCCTCGCCGGTGCCATTACGATCGGCTCGTATTGGAGCGCACTATTGACCGAGCGGAACCAGCTCGTCTGGGTCGCGCTGTCGGTGAGCTCGGGGATTCCCTGGAGACCAATGTCCTGTTCGAGCCGCGTGAGCTCGTAGTTCGGGTCTTTGTGCTGCCTCCACTCGACAAACCCCACTGCAGGAGACACACCAATATGCATTCAACGCCTCGAACAGATTCAAGCCGATATAGCTGACACGTACGCTGGTCGGCGTCGCGGTCGCTGAACTTGTAGTCGGCCTGGAGCTCGTCCGACATCTTAGTCACCGAGATCTGGATCTGCAATACGCCAAACCAATAAGCTTAGGAATCCAGCAGACTCGGAAGCCTCCCCCAGCGTGCAAGTGCGTACGAGTTGTCGCGTGCTGCGGATGCTAAGGGCTTCCACGTCGTCGTGGGACTCACGTGCCGACGGCGACGCCCACGCACGAGCCACCATGGGGCGGTCCTCGTACACAATCGACGCCGCGTCGTCATCGCCGCCGGCTGCGGCTTTCTCTTGCGCAGCGAGGGCCTCCTGCGCCTCTCGCTCTCGGATCTGGATCAACTCCATTTGTGTCTCGAGCGCCTTGCGCGTGAGGCAGAGCAGCCAGTTTTCACCATACGTCTCGGTTGGATCGGCGACAATGAGGATCTCGTCACCTTGTAGTTTCTACCAAACATAGAGACATTAGACTATGCGGAAATTCACAGGTACCTCTCTGTCAATATGGACGCAACCGCACAGCGAGGTCGGCGCGGAACTCGTGGAAGGGGCACATGAAGCCAATCTGCGCGATCTGCTCGAGGATCTCGTGCTTGGCAAAAACCTTGAAAGCCACGGTCTCTCGCAGCCCAGTGCCCGTCTTGAGCGCGTACGTCTCCATCTCGCGCATCGAAATCATCATGGGTCGTGTGCCTTCTGGCGCCGGTAGCTTCTCCGTGGGCGGCGCCATCGCTTTTCCTTAGTTTTCAATTTTCCTCATGTGAGACCGTGACCTTTCGGGGACGTACGTATCCATCTTTTCTCAAATATCACGTTTGCGATTGTTTTCTTAGATATTGAGTTCTCACCATTGCTGACGACGGGGGTTCCGTACTTGCTATCACTCTCTACCCCTTCTGTCGGTCTCTCATTGTCTGTACCCGCTTTCCAAACACACATCGTCCTTCGCCGCCGTCCCCTGGGGTTAGAAGTTCTCGAGCCAGTCCGTGTCGCCGGCGTACCGCTCGAGCTCGGGCATGTCCATGGCCGCGGCCGCCGCCAGATTATCCTCAAAGAGCTTTTGCAGCTGCTCACTCTGACCGCTCGGCTGCGTCTTGGATGCGAGCAGCACCCAGTCAACGCTGTTGAACCACGGATGCGCGCGGATGACCGAGCCGCCCTTTTTAATATCGACAACGCCCTGGCCGCCCAGCCGCATCTCGGCGATCGGGTTGAGCAGCTCCCGCACAAAGTCCTGCGCCTCGCTCGAGATGTCGGTCCTTAGGAAGTCGAGTCCGTCCTTGTGGTGGCGACCGATCTTGGAGTACACAGCCATTGTGACGTCTTTGTCCGTGAGCCCTTCGTCGTCCTTGACGGTGAACGGCGTCTGCCCATGGAGCATCTCGTACACGAGAATGCCGAGCGCCCAAATGTCGGCACACGCCGTGTGGCCGCGTGCCGAGACCATCTCTGGCGCCATGTACTCAGGCGTGCCACAGATCGTGTATGTACGCATCTCGTCGGGCAGCTTCTTCATGTGCCTAATACGGATTGCCCGAAATAAACGTTAGGATATCCCAAGCTTAACATCCCCACTCGAGAGCCTCCACAATACCTACCGGAAATCATGGAGCTGCAGGTAACCCTTCGTGTCCACGAGCACGTTGTCGCTGCTGATGTTGCGGTAGGCGTAACCGGCGTTGTGGATATACTCGAGCATGAGCAGGCACTGCGCGGCGTAGAGCTTGGCCGTGGTCTCGCTGAAGCGCGTCTGCTTCTCCTCCGCCAGCAGCGTCGAGAGCTCCGTGATCATGGCCGCGTCAAACGAAATGTAGAGCGCGCGGTCGTCTTTCCACGTCGTCATCATCTCCGGCACGAGCGGCGTGTCCAAGCGGATCGTGCGGTGCACAGTGAGGTACTTGGTCACTTCGTCAATCTTCTTCTCCTTTTTGATTTGCCGCAGCGCAAACACATTGACGGTGTAGAATCGCTGTGGCTCGCTCACCGACTGGTACGCGGCCAAGTAGCCCGTGTCGGTTGTCTGCACGACCATGCGGAACCTCATGTCCTGCGGCCGCAGCGGTCCCATGACGCCCGAGTGGCGCCGCACCGTGGGGCTGTAAATAAGGTTCTTCACGGCCACTTCAAAGTTGTGGCGCGCCTCGCGTTGCTGCCGGTCGGCCTCGATCATGTCTTGGAGTGAGCCGAGCACCTCTTCAAACTCGCGCCGGCCGACCTGCAGCAGCTTGGTTCTCCCCACCGAGATGACGTTGGCGGCCCGCGGCGCGTCGTTGAGCAGCGCGCGTTCACCAAAGTACTGGTTCTTTTTGAGTCGCAGCACTTCGCGCGAGATCTTCTTCTTTGTCTCTTTGTCTTCTTCCCAGATCGTGCAGATCACGGCGCCCTCTTGGATCACGTAAAAGGTGTTGCCGACGTCGCCCTGGTTGATGATATAGTCACCGTCCTGGAACGTCACTTCGCTCAGATTGTTGGCGAGCCGCTCGAGTTGCGACTGCGTGAGCGTCTTGAGCACGTCCACTTTTTTCAGCGTCTGCACGAGCACCGAGGTCGGCGCCTTGATGAAGACGCGGCGGAACGCGCGGCAGTCGATGCCCCAGAGCACGCCCGGCGAGAGTGCGGCAATGGACGACGACCGGGGCGCATTGTGCATGAGCGCGAGCTCGCCAAAGGACGCGTACTGGTTCTCCTGCTGCTGCTTGTCCATGTACGTGTGCACGATGCTCTCCTTGCCCTTGGCGCTGTCGTCCTCGTCGCTGCGCACCGTGACTTGGAAGCTGCCCGACTCGACAATGTAGAACTTGTCGCCGGGGTCGCCCTGCTTGATCACGACGTCGCCAGAACGCACCTCGATGCGCTCCATAACGGCGTAAATGTCTTCCTTTTGCACTTGTGTGAGCTGCCGGAAGAGCCAATTGTCGCGCGTGATCTTGTGGATCACTTGCGTTTGCTCGGGGGTCTTGGCCACGACGTGGTCGCCCACGCGGTACGCAAGGTCTTCTTCCTTGACGAGCTGCGCCATGTCTTTGCGCATCTGCGCGCGGCGCTTCTCCTTGGACATGCCACGCCGCACAGGCCGCAGCTGCTGCTTGTCCAGTGCCCGCTCGCTTGCCTGCCGCGGGTCGCGCTTGGGCGGCAGCGCCTCGCCCGAGAACTTAAAGTGCACGCAAATTATGGTTATGTCGTCCGTGCGCAGCTCGTACGTGAGCCAGAGCCGATACGACTCGGCCACGACTTTTTGGCACGCCTCGAGCGGGTCGTCAAACTGCGCGACCATGTCGACGACGGCCTGGCTCGTGAGAAACTCAAAGACGCCGTCGCTCGCAATGACGACAAACTTGTCGTCCTCGGTGAGCTGCAGCGACGTGATCTCGGGAACGGCGATTACGCCGAGCGTCTCGGCGATCTCGTCGCCAATGCTGCGCGTAAACGCTGTGCCTGGGAACGCGCCGTACGGCGACCAGATGCGCGGCGGGTCGCCGTCTTCGTCCACTTGGTCGTTGAGGTTCGCGGCCCAGTTGTCGTGGATCGGCGCGATGCCCTCGAGCTGGTCCATCGTGAGCACGCGCGCGCCGCTGCGCTTGACGCGCTCGCGCTCGTCTGAGCGGTACGGCGTCTGGTCCACCGAGAGCGGCTGCGCCAGGAGCTTCCCTTCGCTCATCGTCGCGATCACGGCCCGCGAGTCGCCGACGTTGGCGACGTGGATCGTCTCGCCGTCGAGAAAGAGGCAGATGGCGGTCGTGCCGCTCAGCGAGTCATCGACGCGCGACGCGTGGAGCTTGGCGTTCGTGTCTTCGAACGACTTGGAGTAGGCCTCCAGGAACGAGCAGTACTTTTTATCGAGGATCTTGACGAGCCGCTCGGGACACTCCTTTTTCGCAAAGAGCGAGCAGAGATCGCCCGTCGTGCCGTGGCCGTCAAAGACGCCAAAGTACATTTTCGAGTCGTCGCCGTTGAACGATGGGATCACCGTGTATGTGTCCTGGTTCGGCTTGTCCAGCGCGTCCGGGTAGTAGCCGCGCTGCGACACAAAGGCGTATTGGATCGTGAGCCGGTTCGTGATCTTGGTGCTCACGACCTTGGGCGAGCACACGATGCGGCTATTGATCTGGTCCTTGGTCAGGGGGGATCGCGTCGCGCCTTTGCCGCCACCCACACCCGACGTGCCACCGCCGCTAGACGGTCCACTGAGCGGCGTGACCTTGGCCTCGCTGCCGCCATTCTCCGAGCGATTGAGGAGAGAGGCGCCGCAGCCCATTTGACAGACAGAGGGCGAGGACGCGGGGGCGATGGTGCTTTCTCCTGCAGACGCAGACACCAACGAGAGAGAAAGAGCGACTCACCAGCGCAGGACACAAGCAGCGAAGAGCCGTTTCGAAACGCCGTGGTGATCCAAAATGGTGCCGCATTTAGCTTCTTGACAATACCTGCATAACGTCCCACCACCAACTGCCCACGATCTGGAAGCCCTGGCGCCTACGAGCAGCCCATTGACAATCCACTAGTAAGCAAACATGCAGTCTATTAACGGGGGGAATTACTGTACCCGGCCGTCGCTGCGCACTCGTCCTTCGGATACAAATCTGGTTCAAAAGGGATCCATCCACTACTCTGCGACGGGATCAGACTTTCCGTACTCGGTTCTCGTTGCGTGCGGCATCGGCCTCGGCCTCGGCTTCGACCTCGGCCTTCTGCTCACGCGCCTGCTCGACCTGCTCCTCCTGACTGAGCAGCACCGTGTCTTCGTGGATGAACCGCTCGGTCGCGCGCTTGGTCATCTTGACCATGGCGTGGGGGCTGTAGATCTCCTTGTTGTTGAACCACTTGCAGCTCACATACTGCACGGCGCAGTTGTTGTAGTGGATCATCTTGCCAATGGTCTTGTCCTCGCCAAAGTCCAGTCCGTCGAGCCGCACGTAAATGGGCTTGGCGAGCAGACACTTGAGCAGCTCATTCCCGATAAAGTACGACCCGCCCGTCGCAAACACGTACGAATTCGCATTCGCAGCGTCGCCGATATTGACGTGCATGTCGCCGGCGTAGCACGAGCCGAGGTTTTTGCATTGCTTCATGCACTGGTAATAGTGGGGCCAGTACACGATCGCTTCGTCGTCCTGCTTGAAGAAATGAAAGTGCTGCCCCGAGCGATGCACGTGGCTCATGATCGTGACCGTCTTGTTGTGGAGATTCAGGTAGCTGTCGACGCCCGTGTGGCGCACGACCGAGAGCGTCTCGTCGAGCGCCTTGGGGATCTCGACGTCGTCGTGGGCAAACAGCACGGTATGCGGACTCGCGATAAAGCCGATAAAGTCCCAATTGGTCTTGCGGCACACGAAGATGACTCGCTTCGTGTGGTGGATCAGCGCCTTGGTAAGCTTGGCCGTGAGCGATGCCTCTCTCGTCGGCAGGATCTCGGCCGTGAAGCCCAATCGCACGTGGAAAAAGAAGACGAGCACTTGGAAATAGTACCCGAGCACAAACGCCGCGACCACGCAGAACGCGAAAAGCCGTCGCGGCCCCCATGGCCATCCAGCGCGCCAGGCGCGCCACTGAATCGAGTATGCCGACGCCGTGGCGCCGCGTGGCGGGAAGCACGTGACGCTGGGGCGCGAGTGAATCTTCTTTTCCTCGGCGTCGGCATAGAGCTCACTGTCGTCGGCGCCGTTCTCAATGGACATGGAGTTGCCGCGCGAGTGGGAGGCCTTGCGCTGGAAGGTCGGGAGCTCGTCCTCGTCGCGCGTGAGGTACCGCACGCTGCGGCCGCCGCCGCTAACGCCCGCCATCGTGAGTCGCCTGCTCGCGCCGTTGCGGGAGGAGACCTGCGGGCAAACGCTATGCAGCTGCTCGAGGAACGGGCCAACATGAACGCCCCGTCGAGCCCTGGGATTGGTCAAAATAAGTCAAATGGGTTTTCGCCAATCAGATGGCGGTATATGAGCAGGTGCGGAATGTGCAGTTATGTTCGTCAGAAGGTTTTTACAGTGGATTTATAACCCTGCTTGTGCATGGAAGAGGAGTATGTTATTGATTGTAACGGGTTATAGGATTTAGGATGTCTCATGATGGGAAACAAAGGGAACATATTGATCGATTTGGAAAGGGTACCATGTTTCAGTAGCGTGATGTAGCCATCTGCATCCAGTTCTTGGGGCGGCAAAGTCGAAGATGGCGCCGCGAAGGGAAACAAGCGCGCGGGAAGCGGCGCTAGAGGGCGCCGAACTCTGGGCGGATGTGGAAGAAGACGTCGAGAAGAAGCGCCACGTCAAGGACCCATTCCGAGAGGCGTACGTGGCGCTCGTGGCCGCGCCTTTCGACGCGTTTTTAGCGAAACACTCGCGGCGCGACGCACGAAATGGTGCCGACGACGTCGATATGGAGCGTGTGGACGAGAATGAGGACACGGAAGACCACGTAGCGCTGCAACACGGTTGACTAAGCGGTCAGTACTGGCATGCGCACGATAGAGACGCTCACTTCCGGCTTTATACGTCATTAGAAATCTCGGCACGTTCCCAGCAAGTGCACTTGCGACTCGGTACGGCAGCCCCCGACTCGGCTCGCGCGTGGCAAAGGGATGACATTGCGCATGTGTTGGGATCTAGAAATTCTACGCCGACAAATGCAGTGTCTCGTGGACGAAAGCTCTGCTGTAAGTGTGCGTATTGGTGAATCCAAAGGACGTTCTCATTTTCCTATGGGTTACAGGCTCTCGATACGAGCGCTCTTGCACCAAAGAAAGAAGCGACAAGAAGTAACAAACGCTTCGTGATTGCACAATGAATTCGGGCACACCGCTCACTTGAACCTTTTCCATTTTCCTCAGAGAAGAAAGCACGAGTCCCACAGGAGTCAACGAGGGACAACCAATCGGGCGACGCCAGCATTTATTATTTGGAGAGAGTTCTCGAAAGAGCTTCCCTTTATGAGACGTATGGTTTTTGCTGGTGGTGAAAGGGTGCGGCTGTGTTCTGATTGGTATCGTATGACTGCTTGTTTCTCAGTGGAGAGCTCACTGACTCGGATCTTCAAAAGTCGTGGAATCGACACCATTGTGCATGCAGCACACACGAAGTGGTCGGTGCCGACGGCAAGCTGGAGAACATGAGGGCAACTCTTAATGAAGAATACGAGGCAGTTCGCGAGCAGCACCTACTCTACTTTGGCCCTAGACTTCCGGCGGACGCAAGCGTCATTGCAGATTCTCGCCCCGAAGGCGATGAGATGACCAAGTTCTGTACGTCGTTCCTGAATCAGCTTCACGAACTGCACTCATTCTTGCTTTGCGCTCACCAAACTAGTGGAGGACTGCAAACGGTCTATCAAGCCCTTCTTCCTTGAGGATTTCGTTCAACTCGATCAAGAAGAATCGCAGCAAGGTCAAGACTCTCAAATGGATGAGATCGGGCAGCCAGAAGGACTGCATGCCATTCGTGAAGCCGTGTCAGCAGTACCTGAGTCGTCTCTCGACGAGGATGTGTTAATGGGTGATGACGCTGCGCTGAACGAGAGCCGACAGGCTGCTCTATCCGAACCGTGCGAACTGCAATCGCCTCCACCTCGTTGCGAAGGCGACGTTGAAGATGCATCAGAATGCGCCCTGCAACCCAACTTTTGTGTCGCTTCACTTCAAGCGAACCGTGCATCTCTACACAAGAAAGCTTCGAGGATCACGGCTGCGCGTCACGAGTAAGTGATAATTGTTTGTGGTTCGCCTCGTTTGGCATTGACGAGATGGATGGCGTTGGTTCAGGTCTCGACGGCTACCCGTGAGAGTTACTCTCTACTGCGTTCATATCATGTGGTGTGCTTACCGCCATGTCTAGGTTTGCGTTTCGCGACAGAGTTTGGAGTCGTGGACGTCATCGAAGCCACCAACTACCAAAATCGATCTCCCTCCGCTCCTGTGCGAACCAAAGAAGTGGCAGGATCTTTCCATGAGCATCATTGATCCGACAATCAACCTCGTCGAATTGAGGAAGTCGCTTACCGAGAAGCTCGGCGAACAGCCTAGTGACGAGCTTGCAATGCCCAACGTGCCCCATGCTCGGCCCCCGATCGAACTGATGGCGTCTCCGCCTCTTGCTGCCAGCAGCGCGGTTCCAAGTGACTTATCGTCTGATGAGTGTACGCAAGCTCTCACACCTTCCATCGTGGTAAGTCTGTTTAAACCACTACTATATTGGAGTGACCACATGTGACTGCTTCTGGCGTGTGTGACAGTCAAAACGCCAACTTGAAGTCGCTGGAGCTCCTCAAAACAAGAAACCGCGAGGGAATGAAGCTGCAAAACCTCAGCGGCCGATGACACTGCGCATGATGATGGTATTGTTCCGCGATTTATTCCATCGTGTGGTTCAGTCCTCGTGCGTCAGGTACGACATTGCAATTTGCTTTTGGAATGGTTCGTCGCCATTCAAATCAAACTGTGGTGTTTGTTCAGCTACCTCAGCACTCTTCTTCGGTCAGATCTGGCTTCCACGAAACCACAACAGTAAGAAACCCACCACGCGGTGACTGTCCGTGTTCCCGTTGCCAATCTGTTCGCCATGCTAGAGCATTCGTCGCACTCGTTTTCTCGGCGTCCCTCGTCAACTCCAATCAAGACACCGATGGATCTTCCTCCGACAAGGTGAGTGTATGCGCACGTGGCTTCAAATACATCGCTCGATTCGGTATATATTTGCAGCATCCTCAATGCTGCGTGGGATATCGTAGCCATTGCGGGTCACCCTGCGATCTGCCAATGCCGGTCATGAGGTCAAGATCGTTTGCAGCCAAGAATAGCCGAGACGTTGAAGCCCCCAAAATGATCTGTCCGTCCGCCATACCTACACCTACACACGTTCGCTCATTCCATTGGACCAGAAATATCAGGATCCGCCCATATCTCGCCCCCGGTGGACGGTGCCTTTTGACCGCGTTTGTGTAGGATGGAGGTCACCGGAATCCAAGAATAAAAATCAGAGTTTAGGGCAAGCGGACGTCTGGTCGAGCAGTGCATTTGAACCCAAGCTCGACCCCCCGACGGTTTCTTGGCTGGATTCTCCGGAGAAAGCACCCGCTGCGCGTGTCCAGCGTCCAGCGCTGTCCAGAAGAGGCGCCACTCGTGCATCTTCCAGACGTCCAGCAACCGAAGGAACCCAAGACAATGAGCGAAGGTGCGGGCGCCAAGCTCGCGGCGCTCAAGACGGCCGTGTCGCGCCGCGGCTCGTCGCTCAACGCCACGGTGCACGCCAAGGACGTGCGCATCCAGCTCGACGGCGAGTTTGAGCGCATGAACGGCTACTCGTATGACTATGTCTTTGTCTTCAAGGTCCACGACGAGTCGGTCAAGCTCACGGACGTGCAGAAGGAGTTTTCCATGCGCACGATCCTCCAAAAGCTCGCGCGCGGCGGCATTGAGACCAAGATGTTCTACTCCGTCGACCGCGAGCACGTGTTTTGCAAGCTCCGCGCGTCGCTCGAACGGCTCGGGAAAGAGGGCGACCGCATCGACTATCGCGTCGAGTTTGATGCCGTCGAGATCCGCAAGATCGCCGAGGCCGGGTACCCCGACCAGAACATTGCGCCCATCAAGATCCAGCACGACGAGCGCATCTCGAAGCGGGACCCGTACCAGAACCTGTTTGCCAAGTACGACGTCGAGCCGCGTCTGCAGCCAGCCTATAAGAAGTACGGCCACAAGAAGAGTCCGTTTCGCGGTGTAGACCGCATAAAGCTGCTGCTCAACATCCTCAAGGCCCACGTGAGCGACGGCGGATGTGCACTCAACATTGAGAAGCTCCTCAAGGACGAGTGTCTCGTCTCAGCGTTCCCGCTCCACGAGCCTGAGGAGCTCTATGCACTTCGCGACAAGTGGATGCCGTGGCGCTTGCCGCCGTGGAGGCAGCCGCTGTCGGCCATCAAGGATTACTTCGGCGAGAAAGTCGGGCTCTACTTTGCGTGGCTCGGCCACTACACGACGTGGCTCATCGCGCCGTCACTCGTGGGCATCCTGCTTTTCATTGACGTGGTCATGCAGGGCACAGCCGACGCGTCGCTCGTGCCTTACTTTGGCTTGTTCATGGCCGTGTGGTCCACGCTCTACTACGAGTACTGGAAGCGGTACAACTCCGTGATCGCGCTCGAGTGGGGCATGGCCAATTTTGAGGACGAAGAAGTCGAGCGACCCGAGTTCCAGGGCGAAGAGATCATCTCACCCATTGACGGCTCGCGGATCCGGTACTTTAGTCCGCAGCTGCGCTTCCGCCGCATCCTCGGCTCCATCTTCTTCATCTTCGTGCTCATCCTCATGGTCGTCGCGGTCGTCGCGTCCATTTTCCTCTTCCGCTGGGCCGCGACCGATAAAAATGGGCCGTGGCACGATTTCTTTACAGTCAAGGGCGTCGCGCTCGGCGGCGCCGCGGCCTCGACACTGAACGCCGTGCAGATCATGGTTATGAACAATCTCTACAGCAGTGTCGCCGTGCGGCTCAACAATTACGAGAACCACCGTACCGACACCGAGTACGAAGACCACTTGATCGCCAAGACGTTTCTCTTCCAGTTTGTCAACTCGTACGCAAGTCTCTTTTACGTCGCGTTCATGAAGTCGTCCCACGTCTTTGAAGGCCCGGGGTCGTGCAAGGGCGGCTACCAGAACGGCTGTATGGACGAGCTCATGATGGGGCTAGGCATTATCTTTGTCCTGCGGCTCACGAGCGGCAACTTTTTCGAGGTCGGCCTGCCGTGGATCAAGAAGAAGCTGTCGGGCGGCAAGAGTGCCAAGCCCGATGCCGCCGCACTGCTCAAGAACCCGGGCGCTGCCACGCGCGAGGCGTCCGAGATTGAACGCCAGATGAATCTGGACGTGTACGACCAGAAGGGCACGTTCGACGACTACAACGAGATGATCATCCAGTACGGCTACGTGACGCTCTTTGTCGTGAGCTTCCCGCTCGCGCCAGGACTCGCACTGCTAAACAACTACTTTGAGATCCGCATCGATGCCTTCAAGCTCATAAACGCCACGCGGCGTCCGGACCCGCGTGGCGCGCAGGACATTGGCACCTGGGGCACCATCATTGAGCTCATGTCGACGTTCGCCGTAATCACGAACGTCGCGCTCGTGTGCTTTACGTCCGTGCGCGTCACCGAAGACTTCACGCCGTACCAGCGCATGTGGCTCTTTCTCGGCATCGAGCACTTGCTGGTCGCGTCCAAGTACCTGCTGCAAATGCTCGTGGACGACGAGCCGAGCGAGGTCATTCTCCAGAAGCAGCGCACGCAGTTTGTGATTGACAAGATCGTGAACCTCATTGCCGATGACGACGACGCGGCGCTGTCCAAGGGCAACCAAGTGCGCGTGGACCTCACGGTCTTTGACGAAGACGTCTGAGGCTGTTTCTCAAGGCCACACTACGAGACACTTCATATACCTTCTCTTTCCAATGCGGATTTTATTTTTCCCACATACCACTCTTCCCCAACGCAAGCGAAACCCCCTCGTGCGTAGTTTCCATTCTCTTTCATCGCTGCTACTAACTGACGTGAATACGAATCGACCGGTCACTCACCCAAACGCATACACACACACACACGCTCCCTCACTCACGTGAGCATCGTCAGCAGCTCTCTCACTGCGCTCAGCTTCGCGATCTTGGTTTCAAGCTCGCAACGGCGCGTGCGCACCTCGCCCACGACGTTGTCAACATCAGTGTCCGCTGTGGCCAGCAGGTCGCCTCGCACCAGCTCGTGGAAGCCGTTGAGAAACTCGTCGTCCAAGCAGCCACGCACAGCGTCGGCGACCCGCTCTGCCCTCGCCACAAAGTGGTCGCGTAGGCCATTGATGAGATCCGTCGTCTCGAGAAGCTCGGGGAAAGCCGGTTCCTCTTGATCGGGTGGTAGGATGCCGACGATGTCTGTCGCCTCGCACAGCTTCTGGCCCAGTCGAAGGTACGCCGTCTCGAGGTGCTCGGGCGATATCACAGCCCGCACCCGAGCTGTAGCCTGGGCCACGCACGCGCGCAGCACCGCGGTGGTGCGGTCTTGAATGAATTCGCGAGCGCGAGGCAAGCCTTCCGCGCTGCCAGCATGTTTCATGTCGCCCCATGCCAGGGTAGCATACTGTCGGACGATCTCGTCGACAGTGGCTCCCCACGCGTCTGCCCACCGGCCCGAGAGCGCGCAGAACGTCTCGTACGACGGGAAGCGAGCCACAAACCGCGTGCACCCGTGCGGCGTGTACTCTGATGCGTGGAGGAGCCATGTACTCTTGAGCTCCAGACACATCACACTGCCATGGTCTCCGACCCCATCGACGCGGAAGATCTCGATCTGGCCGTCGACATACACGCGGACGTACTGGCCCACAGACGGAGCCGCCGCTAGCTCGATGCCGGTAATCTGGTCGTGCACGCCGATGAACTTTCGCTTGAGCAACTTGGCGAGAGGTGCCAAGGAGCGGTCATTTCGCAAGCAAATGCTCAGATTGTGGACGAAACTCTCTGCCAACGAGAGAAACATCGTCCGGCGCTGGAGCGGCGTGTCCATCGGTGGGCACACCGGCGACAAGGCGCCGTTTGCTTTGGCCAAGAGCTCTTCGACTGCGGCCAGCGCTTCCGTCTTCACAAGGGTGAGATGGGTCGACACGAGACGGTCCCACAGCTTCGGTATGCCCCAGCAGCTACCGGGCAGCTTGTTCCAGCGGTGGTGGCACTCGAAAAAGAGCTGCTCGTCCGATCGAGTGTCTCCGACAGTGCGAGTGACAAAGCGGACGAGCTGCTGCTCATGATAATGAACCGCGTGGAAGCCCAGTGGGAGCCAATACATCTTGGCGAACAAGAGCTGCTCCATCGGCCCTCCTCGAGGACATCCGCACAGTCCAGCTTGGTCACCACACCGATTGTGCGGTCTCCGTTCCAGTCCGCGTCGCGCGCCTTTCTCAGATACGTAGCTCCCGGGCTCGTGGTGGTTGCGGGCACGACCGCCAAGAGAATCATGAGCGGCTTGGTCGTGTGCTGGTCACTCACATCGCGAGCACACCTGTCTTGTCCACTGTCGGAGTCGAAGCCGGGGAGGTCCACAAGCACGCAGTCGGGCAGCGCCGGGCCCTGTAGCTCCAATACGATGGTGTCGCTCGAAACGCCCGTGCCGTCGGCAACCAGCAGCTGCGTCAGTCGCTCCACGATCCGCGGCACGTCGTCGATCGACTCGACCGCGGCTTCATGGTCGGTCTGGCACAACCCAAAGCGATCGACGTGGGCCTTGCCATTGAAAACGGGCCCAGAAGAGAGCACGAGACGCGTTGCGCACCGCGTCGTGCGGTCGGTCGAGGCGCTCGCACGCGGAAGCGGGACGTATGAGAGAGCCGACAGCAGCGACGACTTGCCGCTGGAAGTCTCGCCCACCACGGTGACGTGCGGCACGTACCGCTCGAGCTCGAGCTCGCGCAGGTGGCGGAACAGCGCGTGTGCCGGCTGCTCGGCAAAGGATGACGTGGGGCCCATGCGCCTGATCGTTGATAACTGGGCTTAGTGCGGGCGGTCGGCAGTGGATGGGGAAATGGACCGAGTGCAGAAGTCGTTCCGATGGTCGCGGCCGATCGCCGTGGGAGAGAATTCCCCCGCGTGAATGCAAAGGCTTCGACTTGGAAAACGTTCCAACTCTGTCTGCCGATGGTGACGTGGCCGTCTCGACGCTCCAACGGAAAGCCCGCGCACGAACGCGGCCGAGAGCTTCCCGCCAGTTCCGTGGCGGATCTTTTGATTGCGAATCACGAGAGACCGAAGGGTCGCAAACGGAATGGAGTAACACCCTCGACAGAGTGCCTTCAACTTGGAATGCAGCTCCTTCACGCAGCCTACAATCTGCATGCGTTTGCCTGGTTCAGTCTATAGGATTGTCCACGCGGTGCACCGACTTTGACGAAGCCGTCGGAGGGGACCGAGACAGAGAGACTGGGGGAGTCTTGCTATGCTTCCTCTTCCCAATGCCGATTTTCGTTTTTTTCTTCTTCCCATATATCATTCTCGGAAATACTCTCTTCTCTGTCAGTACTGTACGCATTCCATGCTCTCACTCGCTCCTCACACGGTCGTTGCGAACGTCTCTCGGGTCGAATCGATCGCGGCTTGGAGCTCGCGACGGCGCATGCTCATCGTGGCCGACTCGCCGACGACGTTCTCGACATCGGCATCCGCTGTGGCCAGCAGGTCCTGTTGCAGACGCACGCCGAAGTTATCGCCAAGCTCGATCCGCAAAGCGCCCATCATAGTGTCCGCGACTCACATTGTCCACGCCGAGAAGTAGACGCGCAGGCCGTCGTTGAGACGCACCATGGCGAGGAGCTCTCGAGAGAAGGATGGTGGTGCGACTGACGGCGGGTTGTACAGCTTCCGTCGCAGCGGAAAGTACGTCATCTTGAGACACTCCTCTGAGCGCTCGTGCGCCATCACGGCACGCACCCGAGCGGCAGCCTGGGCTTGGCACTCGCTCAGCACCGCCTCGGTTCGGCTTCGAAAGAACGCGTGAGCACCTGCTGAGCCCTGCACTTCACTGAAGTCGACTATCGCGCTGTATCGTGTCAGCTCGGCAAACATCTTGACGATCTCGTCGACAATGGCTTCCCACGCGTCCACCCACCGACCCGACATCGCGCAGAACGCTGCAAACGACGGGAAGCGAGACACGAGCCGACTGACTTCGTGGGGCGCGTACTCTGGCACGTGGAGCCACGCGTTCTTGAGCGCGAGCCACACCTGGTCCCCGCCCTCATCAACGCATACGGTCCGGGCGTGGCCGTCGACGTGTTCGCCCACAGGCGGAGCCATCACTGGTGCGAGACCGGTCAGCTTTTGCAGAACGCAACTGGTGATGTCGGCGCCTGGATTGCCGTGCAAGCGAACGGGCAGCTCTCGGAGGTATTTCATGACCAGCGATTCAAAGACCGCACGTCTCTGCGTCGGCGTGTCCAATGGCGGACCCATTTGTGCCAGCATCGCTTCCATTTCGACCAACTCTGCTTTGAGACTGGCGTTCGCTTTCGTCGCCTTCAGGGTGAAGTGGACCGAGAGAAGCCGGTACCGGAGTAACTCGCCCCAGCAACTGCTGGGCAGCGTGATCCATCCATCGCCGCACCGGGTCGGTGTCGTCCCGGTCTCTTTGGGCGGCACGAAGAGTGTCGACGGCATCGCGACGCGCGCGCTGCGGTCCAGGACGTGCAGCCACAGCAGTACCACGACGACGAACGACAGTACCACGCCCAGCTTTGCCGCTTGGTAGAGGCGCCAGCCGAATGGGGTCGCGAGCTGCTCGGCCGTGTGCATGGCGAACAGGGCGCCGAGCGTCAGTCCCGCGAGCGCTGCCACCATCACGGGGTCGTGCTCGCCGAGCCGCGGGGGAGGACACGCGTGCAGTGCGTAAATGCCGATCGGAAATCTCGTCGTGTTGTCCAGCACCAGCCGCAGAACACGGCGCTTCTCGAGGTCATCGACGAGATCCAGCTTGGTCACGATCACGATCGTGCGCTTCCCCTCGGGGTCCACGTCGAGCGCCTTCTCCAGGGCCTCTACCCTGTCGGCCGCGGTGGTAGCGGGCACGACCGCCAAGAGAATCGTGTCTGGCTGGCTCGTGTGACGATGGACGAGATCGCGGACACGAGTGTCTTGTCTTTCGCCGGCGTCGGGTACGAACCCGGGGAGGTCCACGAGGACGCAGTTGAAAGGGTTGGCCCCTGCAGCGTCAGCACGATCGTGTCGTTCGAGATGCTCTCATCTTCGGTCACGAGTAGCTCCATCAAACGCTCCACTACACGCGGCACGTCGTCCAGCGACTCGATGGCGGCTTCATGGTCGCTCCGACTTGACTGAAAGCGATCGATGCGGACGTTACCGGCGAAAATCGGTCCACGGGAAAGCACGAGCCGCATCACGCACCGCGTCGAGAAGCCGCGGGAGAATGGGAGCGGGACTCTGGAGAGCTCCGAATCAACGACGACTTGCCGCTGGAAAAGGAGGAGTGGCCGTTCCGCCGATCGTCGAGGGAGAAAATTCCCCCGTGTGGATGCACAGGCTCGGCTTGGAGAACGTTCCCGCGTTTGCTGCTGGTGATGACGCGGCCGCCACGAGCGCAGAGGAAATCCCGCCCACGACGACAGAGCTTCCCGCCATTTCCGTGGCGGATCTTTTGATTGGGAATCAAACGAAGAGTCGCGAATGGAGTGGCATCCCCGACAGAGTGCCTTCAACTTGGATGCACAGTCTACAACATGCATGTATTCATATCCCTGGCTCAGTCTACAAAATTGTCCACACGACGCACCGCTAATACAGCCACGCCGACAGCGACACCACGACGTCGTCTTCCCCAGTCGTCGAAGAAGAAGACGGTAGCTCATCAGTGCCGCCCGCCTCACGGTCCATGAGCTGCAGCTTGAGCCGCACGGCGCGATGCAGTTCCAACGCCACGGGCCGCGACATCAAGACCAATGGGATCCGCACGCGCGCGCCGGCGCCGTTGCTGTCGTCCGTGATCATGTACCGCGGCGGCTCGGCGGCATTGTCCCTTCGCTTCGTGTTGATGATGATCATGCCCTTGCCGCCGGCCTGCTGCACGTGGAGAGCCTTGTCAGCGAACGAGCACTGGCCTCTCGCGACCACGACGATGCACCCCGTCATCTCGGCTTGCAAATCGCTAGAGAACGGCTCGCAGGCGTTGCCCACGCGGTGCGAAAAGAGCAGGAGCGGCGCCTCGACGTGGCCAAAGCGACCAAACTGGTGGCCAAACGTCGCGGGCGACGCCACGGCCGTCGTCACGTGGACGTCGCCCACGCGCACCGAGACGCCAATGGGCATGAACGTTATTGAAGGCTTGGTCGCGGCAGCAGTCGGTGTCGCCTGGCGCTGCTTCTCCTTGTGGATGAGTGCGTGGCCGTTCTCGCACCAGAACGCCGGCGACGTCGACGATGAGCCGCCGGGCTGGGAGAGATCTTTCCGCTCAAAGATGGCCGCGTCCACGTGGAGCACGTGGCCTTCCGTGCTGAACACGACCTCGGACGACTTGAGCACACGCGAGTACAGCTCTCCCGTCGTCGTATTATCGATGAAGCTGCCGTTCACGAGACGCGGCTCCGTCTCGATGGACCCATTCAAACTCCCTCCGTTCAGCGGCATGGCCGGCACGATCACGTCCGGGTCGTCGCTAAAGAGCAGGTACAAGTACTTGACCGTCTCGGACAAGAAGTAGCTGTCCATGCGGTCCTCCACGGCCAGCGTGTGGATGTTGCCCACGGCCGCGTACCCGCAGTCGACGCGCGAGACGCGCTCCATGTCTTCGAGCAGCTTGCGACCAATCTTGAGGTACTTGTGGTCGCGCGTGGCCTGGTACAAATGGTACGTACTCTCAATGAGCTCGGGCCGAAGCGGCGACGTGCGTGCCCACGGGATCACGCCACCGTCGACGCTCGCCAGGTCAAAGAGCTCGGGCATCGCGCCATACTTGTTCCATAGTAAGAACAAGTTGTCGTGGCTACGGATCGCACTCGACACGTCGCCGGCGAGCACTTGGAGTCCGGGCCAAAAGGCCTGCAGCGCCGACACGCGCTGGAAACGCACGGCGTCGCGGCCGTGGTGCATGTCGACCTCCAAGTGAAAGTCCTGGTGGTTCATGTGCGTCTCCACAGCGCTGTAGCTGAGATTAAACATGTCGCGCCACACCGTATTGCCGCTCACGAGATGGTACTTGAGAAGGTACTCAAAGAACGAGTCAAGACCAGCGCCAATGCCCACGTGGGACGACGTCCACTCGCCGGAAAACACGTCGATGGACGAGCCGAGCAGATTCAGCTCGGACCGCCGACGCCACAGCGCGACGACGGCGTCGCGGGCCTTGTCTTCAAAGACTGAGAGACCCGAGAGCCGCGAGAGGTAGGCAAACTCGACCAGCAGCGAGCCGGCGGCCGCGGGGCATGTGATGGCCGGTGCGTTGGCCGCGAGGCCGTGGCGCAAGTTGATGCGATGCACGGGGATCTGCGTCGGCGTGTCGAACGCCGGCAAGAGGCGCTGCCCCAAGTCCACGGCGAGGTCCAGGAGCTCGCCATTGTACTCGTCTGCAGTGAGCACGCCCAAGTGGGACGGCGACGCGATGAGATGCGCCGAGATGAGACCACCAATGATGCGGATGGTCGACTCAAAGACCGAGACGGTGACGTCCCGATCGAACGAGACCGTGTCGATCACGAGGTGCACGGCGCGGCGAAACTCGTCACGGTCCCCGAGCACGGCGAGCATGTCGAGCGAGTCGACGAGCGTGAGTGCGAAGCCGCCGAGTACGTCGTCCAAATCGCCGCGCTCGCGCTGGTCCCAGCGGCGGCCCTCACACGAGAGCGGCTTGAGCTCGTCCCACGGGAACGCGTGGTCCATGTAGCTGTTGTAGCCATGATAGAACATGGCGCGCGCCCGGTCACGCAAGTGCCGGCGCTCGGACGCGTGCATGGTCGCGTGGGTACCGTGTCCGCATAGCGTTGCGGTGAACAGGACGACGAGAAGCGATAGCCAGCGGGTCATAATGCGAGGATCAATTGGGAGAACAGCGATCGCGGTACGAGGCAGACGATTCAGAGTGCCGGACCGCCGTGGACAAAGAGAGCGAACGCTTGCGGACCCGATGGTGCGGTCGGGAGACGCGGAGAAAGCGATGCGGACACGTCACACGCGCGCGCACGACGGCCGTTCTGGTCTCGTCCGCGTGGATGAGCTGGTCTTCTCGTGTCGGGTGTTTACCATTGCGGTCTAAAAACCTAGATTTGACTAGGTTTACAAAGACACCAGCGAAAAGAGCCGTATTTCTATGTGGACCACGTGGTCAACACTCTATAAGATGATTTTGATATTCGTTTATGGAAAGAGAGCTTTTGGCGCGGAAACGAGAAGATACGACTAAGTCCAGTATGCTGCGCCGCAAGCCGACGCGCGTGGAAGACCGCGCCGACGTGGCCGAGGAGTACGAGTTCTACTTGCAGGAGAAGCAGCAGCAGCAACAGCAGCAACGAGATGGTGCGGCGCAGAGCGAAGGGCTGGGTCTGAGCCACTCGCAGACGGAAGCACAGCGCCTCTCGCAGAGCATCCGCCAGCAAACGCGCTCGCGCATCGGCTTGGGCTTTGCGCCTCATTGAAACACAGCGGATTAAGTACGCCACGTCTGAAAGCCTCTTTATTATTCGCTTATCTACCTAGGAAGGGACGATAATACTCGAATCAAAACACCTTTTTCTGGATGATGACGGTAGCGTTGCCCCAGCTCATGGGGAACTTTTGCTCGAGCACTGTCTTCCATCGCTTGGACACGAGCGGTTTCGTGACCGCGACAAAGTAGGCGCCGTCGGGCACCTCATCAGCCGCAGTAGAAATCGCCTGGATGAGCTGTTGAGGAGAAGAGAGAGAAAGCCGTCAAAGTTATTCTCCAACAACCCACATAGGGCTATCACCACGCAACGTACGCTGTCGCTGAAGCACGTGGCGTTGCAAACGATGAGCGTCGCGTCGCGCCAGAGCTCGGGCATTTTCGCAGCGTCCCCCTTGGCGAACCCCACGTCCATATCGGCCTTCACGGCGGGCAAAGCGTCCAGCGTCTTGTACCGCCAGTGATCCAGCACTTGCAGCGCCAAGGCGTGGAGTCCGTCGAGCACTTCGACACCGCAGCACTTGGAAAAGTCGTGAAGCAGCGCCGCCGCCAGTACCTAGCAATAGGAAGAGAGAGTATCGATAAGGGAGAGAGACCGAGAGCAAGTAGGCCAAAGGGACCACGTACGACTTTGCCGCAGCCCGAGCCAATGTCGTAGAAGTTGCCGCCGCGGTCGAGCAGTACGCCATACTGCGTCCGCATCTGAGGACACGTGCAAGTGAGATTCCCGAAGCGTATACCAACTGCAGTGTCTCCCGATCACGCACCAGTTGGAAGATTTGCTCGACCGTGTCGAACGGGATCTCGCCGTACACGAGCGAGCGATTCGCGAGCTCTTTGGCTTCTCGCTCGAGCCGCGACACGCGCTTGACCTCGACTTCTGGACACGCCTCGAACAGTTCGTCATGGAGCGCGCGGGCGTTTCCCACTGGCCAACACATACAGTCCGATTCCGTTCACTCGATCCCTCCACTCTCTCGCGTCGGGATTCGTGTCAACACACGTACCAACAGTTAGCGACTCGGACACGACCGCCTGCACTGGCGCATCGGCGGCGTCTCCTTGGTCATCGGCGTGCGCAGCTGCCCCCAGTGAGGAGCGCGTCGCGGCGGTATCAGCGTCACCGTCCATCGCCAGCACGCGTTCCCGGTCACTTCAACTGATGATCCCGATTCAATTATTGGCCCGGGTCTCTCACAATCACAATTATTGTGATGGTAGATACACATCCTCACATTAGTGACACACGAAGATTGAAGTGAGACTCTTGAAGATCTGGCGACGCGCACAGGTCTGTCTGAGCTACCGGACAGTCTTTGCGCTCCCCACGAGACTCCTCATGGGGCTTAACCGCATGCGGGTCTCCCACGAGAGCCTGCGACTGCTCGCGCCAGATGTGATCGAAACGTTCAAGAGGCATGGCCCATTCTGATTCTTCTGTGGTACTGCAGCGCGATAACGATAACGCTATATTTGTCCATGTGGCTAATCAAGGAGCATCGTACGTTAGTGCGAACGGTGTGCAGGCGGAGCGCTGCGACGCCGCACTCCGTTTCCTCAGTGAGGCACATTCGCGCGCCGACTAGTCGAGCACGTCAACGCTGCAATCGGCTTCACGCTAGGGGAACACGAGCTCTGTTCGACAAGGAAGAGGAATCGCGACAAGACCGAGGAGATGGGGATACGGGTAAAACACGTGTGCATTTAGAGAGTCT